>WNWK01021066.1:0-34677 GCA_009830355.1 Cherax destructor | reverse complement strand
ATCTTCTGGGTTTTTTTAATAGCAATTAATAGTTACATATGCTTTTGTTTCTCATAAAATATTAAAATATGAATGACAGCAAAGATAAAACTAAGTCACCTAACTGTGCAGATACTGTAGTTTAATCAAGCCTCAGTCAAAGAAACAATTGAGAAAATAATCAAGCTTCAGTCATTCTGAGTCAGAATGCACAGTTTCTAAAATTGCACAAGACAGAAACAGATTAACATATCCATACCTTTAGGTGCTCCACACACAGTTCACAGTAGAAGCGTTCATGAAACTTTCTCATGTGGTCCTTAAGCAGAGTGAAATTTCGAAAAGTGGGGTGGTCATCACAGACAAGGCACGTGTGTAGCAGCAAAGAGTCATACGCTCTCATTGCTGTCTCGTTTTCAAAAAATATAGCATAGCGCCGTTCAAAGAGCATGTTTCGGGTCCGGATATCTGCAAATGCTGTCACTGTATGTGTGAACACTACCTGTTGAAGTAAAAATTACAGATTATCTTTGAAGCCCCTATCCTCCAAATAAACAATGCAATTATTTTCTGTAAAAAATACAGTATTGTATTAATAATGCATGTCATTTTCTGACTGTAGCTATAAAATTAAATAAGAAAAGCTAACCTCTGACAATTTACATCAGGAGTTGATCAAAAACTAGTTCAAAACATTCCAGTTCACTGGCATTGTTGCCAATGATACAGGATGGCTGGATTCCACTTTGTCATCAAACTGATTGCAAATGGGAACAAAACTGACACCCTACTGTCAATCCCAGATGCAGTCTGCTGGTGGTTACTGGATATTTATAGCTGGTCGTGGTTGTGCAGGTGGTTGTTGTGTGTTGGTGGTTGAGGCTGGCCTGGGTTGTGGACGTGCTGAGTCAGCAGCGTGGCTCCCCGGGTGCTTCTGGTGCCGCATCCATGTGGTGGCACCACAACCACATACTACCACATGTGGTATATTATCCATCAGTCACTTTCACTGTCTGTTCCTGGTGTAGAGTCATGGGATGTACTCCATCTCCTTGGAATAGCATTTGGCACACTACCAGACTGTATGTGGCATCATATAACTTGACATTTTAATGGTGGATACGCCTCTTCACTGTCACTACTCGAATGGTCATTGAGAGCTAAGACATCAAAGTCAATATCACTATCATCACCACTACTCACATCTGAGCCCTTGCAACGGGAAAATATAAGTTTATGCTCACGTCATGTTACAACTGAACATGAACCAGATGGACCAGACCCAGGGGTGGACGGTTGAGGGTCGTTGGGGTTTTCGGCACTACAGTCTCTCCTCACTTAGTGACGTACTCGTTTACCGACAATTCAGACTTACAATGGGCTCTCTGACCAGTATGCATACCTAAATAATGTATATTAGAGCTGATTACAGTGGACCCACGCTATTCGAACGGCTCGGCAGTCGAACAAATCGTCATTAGTACAAAAAATTCGAAATCGTCATGCGAACAAATTATCGCGAGTCGAACGAATACGTTCGTGACCTGTCGGCCCAGGCGCTTGGGTGCCTCACAGCGCAGGCGTGGAGAGCCAGTCCCGCGTTGTTTACACTCGAGAGAACAATACCCTGCACGCTTCCCCAGACATTTCACACTTAATTATAATTTTTTGGAGTTTGTTCATTAAGTGCGACTGTGAAATAAGCTACCATGGGTCCCAAGAAAGTTCCTAGTGGTACCCCTGGGCTGATAAAAGTGAGAAACACCGTAGAAATGAAGAAGGAAATAATACAAAAATACGAGAGTGGTGTGCGATTGTGTGATCTTGCCAGGATATATGGCAAAAACAGGTCAACTATCGCTTCTATCCTGCTTAAGAAGGAAGAAATTAAGCAAGCTGATGTTGCAAAAGGTGTTACTGTGCGAGCCAAAAACAGACCACAAATAATCGAAGAGATTGAGAAGTTGTTGCTGGTGTGGATCAAGGATAAAGAGTTAGCGGGTGATAGTGTGTCTGAGTCAATTATTTGTGAAAAGGCAAGGAACTTGCATGCCGATCTTTTAAAGGAAATGCCTGCAACCAGTGCTGATTGAAATGGTAGTGAATTTAAAGCCAGCAAATGCTGGTTTGAGAGATTTAAACATCGTAGTGGCATACATAATGTGGTAAGGCATGGTGAGGCTGCCAGTTCAGACAAACATGCAGCTGAAAAATTCATAAAGGAGTTTCAGGACTACATAAAGACTGAAAAATTGAAACCTGAACAAGTGTTCAATTGTGACGAAACAGGCCTGTTTTGGAAGAAAATGCCCAACAGGACCTACATTACTCAGGAGGAAAAGGCACTGCCAGGACACAAGCCTATGAAAGACAGGCTAACTCTCATGATGTGTAGTAATGCTAGTGGGGATTTTAAATTAAAGCCTTTACTAGTGTATCACTCAGAAAATCCCAGAGTGTTCAAGAGACACAATGTCGTCAAAAGTAGATTGTGTGTCTTGTGGAGAGCTAGTCAGAATGCATGGGTCACAAAGCACCTTTTCAGTGACTGGATCCATGAAGTGTTTGGCCCCAGTGTGAGAAAATACCTACAGGAAAAGGGTTTGGACAAAAGTGCCTCCTGTTGCTGGACAATGCTCCTTCACATCCTCAAAACATGGAAGACCTACTGTGTGAAGACTTCAAATTCATAAAACTGAAGTTCTTGCCTCCTAACACCACTCCTCTCCTCCAGCCCATGGACCAGCAGGTCATCTGTAACTTCAAAAACTCTACACAAAAGCAGTGTTTGAAAAGTGCTTTGAAATGACCTCGGACAGTGAATTGACCCTTAGAGAGTTCTGGAAGAATCATTTCAATATCTACAGCTGCATAGGCCTTATAGGCAAGGCTTGGGAGGAGTGACTTCAAGGACTTTGAACTCTGCTTGGAGACCATTGTGGCCAGGTTGTGTCCAACAGAGGGATTTTGAAGGGTTTGAGGCTGACCCTGACCCTGCCGACCCTGTGCCTGTTGTGGACTGTATTGTGGAATTGGGCAAGTCCATGGGGTTGGAGGTGAGTGGCGATGATGTGGAAGAGCTAGTGCAGGGACACAGGGTAGAGCTAACAACTCGAGAGCTGCAAGAGCTGGAAATGGAAGAGCATCAGACCAGATTTGAGGCTATTGATTCACGGGAGGAGGAGGAGGAAGAGGGGCTGAAGAAGGTGCCTTCTTCAGAGATTAAGGAGATGTGTACAATGTGGAATAGATTGCAAAGTTTTGTTGAAAAATACCACCCTGAACAAGCTCAAACAAGCCATAACAGCAGCATGTTCAGTGACCAAACAATGTCCTTCTTCAGGAACATGTTGAAAGGCGCCAGAAACAGAGGACTGTGGACAGTTATTTTGTTAAAGTGTCCAGTAACTCCCAAGCTGGTCCTAGTGGGATTAAAAGACAAAGAAAAGAAGTAACCCCAGATAGGGCTTTGGTACCTGAAGTCCTTCTGGAAGGGATTCCCTTCCAAACACTAACCCCTCCCTCCCTCCCTCCTACTCCCTCTCTTCCATATGCCATCAACAATCTTCAATAATGGTAAGTAAAAAGACTTGCATTTATTTACTAATACTTTTAGTAGTACAGCACTGTAGTATTTAATGTTTTTGTCTATGTAGAAGGTTAATTTTATTAAAATATAATATTTTTTATATATTTTTGGATTTCTGGAACGGATTAATTGTATTTCCATTATTTCTTATGGGAAAAATTAAATCGCCTTTCGAACATTTCACGTTAAGAACAAGCTCCTGGAACGGATTAAATTCGAATGGCGAGGGTCCACTGTACCTCTATTCTGTTTATTACATTATACAGTACAGTATAAACATTTAAAATATGCTAAAAATGTTATAAATGGTGCAAGGTGAGATTAAAACAATATCAAAGATGGTTGACACAAACCCACTACCATTATAGTATGCTCCTTGCTTAGCAACGATAACGTTTTACCGACGTGGTCTTAGGAACAAAACTCCATCATTAACCCTTTCAGGGTTTCGGCCGTACTAGTACGGCTTACGTGCCAGGGTTTTCGTCGTACTAGTACGCCTAAATTCTAGCGCCCTCAAATCAAGTAGAAACAGGCTGTTAGGCCTAGATGTGAGAGAATGGGTCTGTGTGGTCAGTGTGCACAGTATAAAAAAAATCCTGCACCACACAGTGCATAATGAGGAAAAAAAAACTGACCGTGTTTTTGGTTTAAAACAGCGACTTTGCAGTCTATTTTCGGATGGTATTTATGCTTGTATTCTCGTTTTCTTGATCTCATTTGATAGAATGGACGATATATTACAGAAATAGAGATAATTTTGACTGGTTTCACGATGACAAGTACCTTGAAACTGAGTGCAAAGTAGCAAAAATGTTCGATTTTGGCCGATGTTCAAGAGTAAACAAATCACACCATGCGTCCAATGCACATCAACTGGCGAGTCTAATATTCTTGCACAAGTGCGCTGATATTATTTATACCATTTTTACAATGATGCAGTTGTATACATAAAAGTAAATCTTCTATTTTTTGTGAGAATAAAAATTCAAAATGGAAAGCAAAAGTAATGTAAGACAAAAGTAATGTAATGTGGAGACATGACTAATGAACAGAGATGTTATTTTAGTGCCAGGAATGTCTGCCTTGTTTATTCTGGACCCTATTTTGAAATTGGCATTGTTTGAAGTTTGTGTGAAATTGGGCAAATTGCCATTTTCTGACCACTATTTTGGGTAGTTGAAATTGGTAAATAGGCAGTTTCTTGTACTCAATTGATAGAAGAAATGGAGTTCTAGCGAAATAGCTATAATTTTAGTACACTGAAACATTGGAATTTGCCGAAAATAGGGCTCAAAGTGGGCTAAATCGCTGATGCGTTAATGTCATCGATACCGCTAACTTCGCGAAAGCATAATTCCGTTAGTTTTCGATCAAATTTCATAATTTTGGTGGCGTTATGATCGGAAAAAGATTCTCTATCATTTCATAAGAAAAAATCATTTATTTTTTTTCCGAAAAATTTGTGACCCTGAGAACGAGTTTGGGAGAGGGCCTTGCGACCCTGAAAGGGTTAAGTGAGGAGAGGCTGTATTTACATCATCCTGAGAGCTGCTTTTGGTCACTAATCCTCAAAACCTCCATTCACGTTAGAACTATCACTTGAGAAGAGAAGACTCCCAATTCTTTGGAGAGTAAGGCTTTTCTTACTACGAGACATGGTAAACAAAGGCTACCGAGATGGTGTTCCCACAATGCAATGCGGGCGCCCTGATTTTCTGTATACTGTGCACACTGACCGCGCAGACCCATTCTCTCATATATAGGCCTACCGACCTCCTTCCGCTAAATCTGAAGCCGCTAGAATTTTGGCATAGTAGTACAGCACTGACCCAAAAAGATGTTAAGCAACTTGTTAAACTATACCTTTGATATACCTTTGAAGAGTTTCGAGAGTATCTACTCTCTGAGCCCGGCCATGGGCCAGGCTCGTCTGGTGCTTGCCTGGTCAACCAGGCTGTTGCTGCTGGAGGCCCGCTGCCCCACATATCCATCACAGCCTGGTTGATCTGGCACCTGGTGAAGATATTTGTCCAGTTTCCTCTTGAAGGCTTCTACACTGGTTCCAGCCGTGTTTCGGATATCTTCTGGTAAGATGTTGAATAGTCTGGGACCCCGGATGTTAATACAGTGCTCCCGTATTGTCCCCACCGCACCCCTGCTCTTCACTGGGTTTATTTTACACTTTCTCCCATATCTCTCACTCCAGTATGTTGTTATGGCAGTGTGCAGATTTGGGACCAGGCCCTCAAGTACTTTCCATGTATATATTATCATGTATCTCTCTCTCCTCCGCTCCAATGAGTACATGTTCAAGACTTGAAGGCGTTCCCAATAATTTAGATGTTTCAATGGCTCAATGTGAGCCGTAAACGATCTCTGGATTTGTTCCAGCTCTGCTATTTCTCCTGCCCTGAACGGGGCCGTCAGCACTGAGCAGTATTCTAAGTGAGGGAGCACTAGCGATTTGAATAGTGTCACCATCGGCATTATTTCCCTTGTTTTGAAAGTTCTCAATACCCACCCCGTCATCTTCCTGGCTGTTGTGATCTTTGTCTTGTTATGGTCTTTAAACGACAGATCAGCAGACATAATTATTCCCAAGTCCTTTACGTGTTCCTTTCGTTCTATGTGGTGACCCTCTTGCGTTTTGTATATAGTGTTCCTTTTGAGTTCTTCATTTTTTCCATACCTAAGCAGCTGAAACTTATCACCATTGAACGTCATGTTGTTCTCCACTGCCCATTGGAAGACCCTGCTTATGTCCTCCTGTAATTTTTCAGTGTCCTCTACCGTAGTGACTTTCATGCTTATTTTAGTGTCATCTGCAAATGATGATACAAAAGTGTGCTAACCAAGACCAGTCAATACTGAGTTTAGATCCTGGTCAGGTTTCATTAGGTTTAGTTAGTAAATTACAGTAGGTTAGGTTAGGCTAAAATACAATAGGTCAGACTAGGCTAAATTACAGTAGGATAGGTTAGGTTAAAATACAGGTTAGGTCAAGTTAGCTTAGTCATGTGGGTTGGGTTTTCTTCTTACACATATCAATTTTACAGGCCAAGAGCTGTTATCCTACCTTAGCTCATTTCAAAGTCAGCCCAGTCTAAGGTATTACCACTCACCAGGATGTAATCACAACGGTCGACTAATACCCTAATATAACCTAACATAACGTAACTTCACCATCCTTCAGAAGAAATGGGAATGGCACAACTTTGTTTAAATATGATGGACTGCTGTGATTGGTCGGTCGCATTATCTAACTCGATATTAACGGCTAATTTTTGGTAATATTTCCCAAAATAAATTTTTGCACAAGTAACAATTGCTGCCAGTACATACATAACATGCTTTTATTTTACATAATATGTGCAAGTTCAGACCAGGACCTAAACACAACACTGACCTCAAGATTTGTTCACCAACATTTATATTTAGGTTAGGATAGTTATGCTAGGTTACTGTTTGACTACAGTTCTATTAAATTTATATACGAGAGCCCCTCTTTGCCAAGAGGAAAATATCGATTTCTCCATACATACATACTGGCAACTGGCTTCTCGAGTTTAACCCTGCTAAATGCAAAGTCATGAAGATCAGGGAAGGGCAAAGAAGACCGCAGACAGAGTATAAGCTAGGTAGCCAAAGACTGCAAACCTCACTCAAGGAGAAAGATCTTGGGGCGAGTATAACACCAAGCACGTCTCCGGAAGCACACATCAACTAGATAACTGGTGCAGCATATGGGTGCCTGGCAAACCTCAGAATAGCGTTCCGATACTTTAGTAAGGAATAATTCAAGGCACTGTACACTGTGTACGTCAGGCCCATATTGGAGTATGCAGCACCAGCTTGGAACCCACACCTAGTCAAACACGTCAAGAAATTAGAGAAAGTGCAAAGGTTTGTAACAAGGTTAGTTCCGGAGCTGAAGGGAATGTCCTATGAAGAAAGGTTAAGGAAAATCGGCCTGACGACACTAGAGGACAGGAGGGTTAGAGGAGACATGATAACAACATTCAAAATACTGCGTGGAATAGATAAGGTGGACAGAGACAGGATGTTCCAGAGAGGGGACACAGAAACAAGGGGTCATAATTGGAAGTTGAAGACTCAGACGAGTCAAAGGGATGTTAGGAAGTATTTCTTCAGTCATAGAGTAGTCAGGAAGTGAAGTGGAATAGTCTAGCAAGTGATGTAGTGGAGGCAGGAACCATACATAGCTTTAAGACGAGGTATGATAAAGCTCATGGAGCAGGGAGAGGGAGGACCTAGTAGTGGTCAGTGAAGAGGTGGGGCCAGGAGCCAAGTCTCGACCCCTGCAACCACAATTAGGCGAGTGCACATACACAGCCAATAATTTTACAGCTGATCTAGGTTAGGTATGACATACTACTACTACTATATAGAAAGCCCTTTGTTATGCTGAGCATTTCAGGCAAATTAGGTTAGTTTTGTCCCAGGATGCGACCCACACCAGTCAACTAACACCCAGGTACCCATTTTAAACTGATGGGTGAACAGGGACAGGGACAGGGACAGCAGGTGTCTTATGGAAACACGTCCCTAATGTTTCCCTGCTGTACAGGAGAAGATTCGAACCCCGGACCTCAGTGTGTGAGCTGAATGCGCTAGCGATCGAGCTACGGTATAATAGTTTTGATTAAGTTATGTTATTGAACTTATCAAAATAAAACATCTTTCCTATCTGTTTAAAACATAATTAGCTTCACTGCACAATCCAATTAATAAAATATTACACAAGTGATATTTTGCCTGTTATCAGTAAATAAGAAATTCCCACAACAAAACTATTTTCTCCATACAATAGATAACATGGCTGTTATTTGTAATATAAAATATAAATGGATCTGTTTCACGGGAAATGTACATTATGATCCCACTCTGGCTTTTATTTAACTAAAAATAATAGATATCTAATGTATGTTCAGCCCTATACAGTGACTTGTACTTCATAAACATGGTGTTAGACCAGAAGACACAGAAACCTTATAAAAATGCAGCCCTTACATGATCATGGAAATAAAGCCATTAAAACATGGCCTCATTAAAATGCATGGCCCTTATTAAAACATGGCCTCATTAAAATGCATGGCCCTTATTAAAACATGGCCTCATTAAAATGCATGGCCCTTATTAAAACATGGCCTCATTAAAATGCATGGCCCTTATTAAAACGCATGGCCCTTATTAAAACATGGCCTCATTAAAATGCATGGCCCTTATTAAAACATGGCCTCATTAAAATGCATGGCCCTTATTAAAACATGGCCTCATTAAAATGCATGGCCCTTATTAAAACATGGCCTCATTAAAATGCATGGCCCTTATTAAAACATGGCCTCATTAAAATGCATGGCCCTTATTAAAACATGGCCTCATGAAAATGTATCACTAATTTAAATATGGCTCTCAATAAACTGCATCACTTATTAAAACACTGCCCAATAAAAGCATGAGCCTTATTAAGAAATGTGTCCCTTATAAAAACATGACAACATGGCCCTCATGAACATGACTCATGAAAACTTACTAAATCATGGTCTTTATTAGAGCAAGACCTTCATGAAAATGTGGCCCTCATGAATATGTGGTCTTAAAAATATGTCCTTTATTAAAACGTGGCCCTCATGAAAACATGGCTTTCAAATTATGACACGTGAAAACGTGGCCTTCAAAACATGACCCTCATGAAAACGTGGCCCTTATTACATTATGGCACTTATTAAAACATGGCCTTCGTGATCATAGCCCCTCATAAAAACAAAGCCTTTACGAAAACATCACCCACATAGAAATGTGGCCCTCATAATGTGGTTGTGAAAACATGCTCCTCATGAAATCCGAAATGACAGCTGGTAAGTAAACAGGAAAAGAACAGGACTGAAAGTATCCCTATCAGTCAGGCCAGCCCGATACCCCATCTTCCTGACCACCTCATACCCACTTTACAACAGCTGGCACTCGCCTTGGACATGTCTTTCCTGCATATCGGGCACTCATTCCTGGCACAGAGTACCCTCATCCTGGTGGAACACTCGTAGCAGACGGGGTGATCACACTCGCCGACGCTGTAGATCTCCACACCTCGGAAACACACCACACACACCTCATCTTGCTCCTGCTCCGCCATCTCCACCACCCGCGGGGTCTCCACCACCGTCTGCGACATGGTTATATTCCAGTAAAACTCGTCAGCAACTCGCTAGATCACCACTACTCCCCCTCTGGGACTGAGCTACTGTTACTTTAGTATAGATGATGAGAGAACTGTTGGCACTGAGGAGCGTGGCAAGCTGGCCACCATAGATGGCGCTGCTCACTTCAATCAACACATTCTGATCTCTCTCTTATTTCAACCCCACATACTTCCTAGCGCACACATATACACGAGTCTTTCTGGGACGGATAACTCTAGAAGTAATAATAATATCTTTATTTCTACAAGTACATGTACAAGGTATACAGGCCTAGCAAGGACCCCAATGGAAATAAATCACTCTGTCTGACTTTTTGGGTTATCCTAGGTTCTCTACACATATGCTGCTATGTATGATAATCTATGTAAATGTATTTGTGTATACCTGAATAAACTTACTTACTAGCTGACATCAATGATATACTACTACAAACAAACAAACAAACAAACAAATTTTATTTCATTGCAGATTACATGGGTATCGGAAGTTACAATGTAAATTGAGTGCAAGGAGAGCCACTGACATGCCATGGCATTAGGGGCAGCTTATTCTAGTCCTTAAAAACTATGTACTTAATATTAGAGAAATTTATTGAGTTTATTCTAGTTAAAAATTATTTTCAAAATTACAATATGATGAAATTTTACTGTTTAAATTATTATATAATGATATTAGATCTTAGATTGTTACAGGTGTTAAGATTCTTGAATGATAATATGGAATTGAGATTATCTTAAGGAAAATAACATTGAGCATTTTTGACATTAACTTATAATATGAGTAGGGGGTAACATAATAGTAACATATTATTAAAAATTGAGATTATCGTATAGGAAAGTAACAATGAGCATTTTTCAAAGTAGTTTATAGCATGATCATTTATGTTTAGGTATAGAAAGCCGCTTGTTATGCTGAGCATTTCGGGCAAATTAGGTCAGTTTTGTCTCAGGATGTGACCCACACCAGTCGACTAACACCCAGGTACCCATTTTACTGATGGGTGAACATAGACACCCGGTGTAAGGAAACACTCCCAATGAGTATACAGTTACACAAATTATTATACATAGTAACATGTGTAAATTACCTAGGATAACCCATAAAAAAGTCAGTGATTTATTTCCATTGGGATCCTTTTAAACCTTAAAAGTTAAAACAGCCAAACAGTGGGACTTATTTCCGTGTAGTGTGTCTTAATGTATTCACATAGTAAGTATTTTTTTATTTATGTATTCTTGCATAACTTGCAGGATTTGCTTTGGTCTTAAGGAAACTGATATTGGTACTCATGGTTCATGTGGTTAGTTTAATATCTTTATTATGCACCCCATACCCATCCTGTGGGCGGTTGTCAAAAGATTACAGAGGTACATAATGGGTCCAGGGACTGGACCTCAAAGTTTTGATAGCTGAGCAAGTTACAAAGGTAATGAACTCAGGTAGATCTGGTCACAATCATGACAAGTTGCAAAGATATTTACAGATTATAGAGGTATATAATGGGTCCAGAGACTGGGCCCCAAAGTTTTGATAGCTGAACAAGGTACAAAAGTAATGAACTCACAAGTTTCAAAGGTAATGAATCATGTAAGTAAGTAAATTTTCTTACGTTTATACATGGTTGCAATCATAAACAAATTATAAAGTAATGAGCAATTTAATGAGGCGCCTTACCTCAGCTGGCTTCCCTCTACACCCGCTACCTCTGTTCACCTAACAATAAGTAGGTTCCTATGTGTTAGGCGACAGGTGTGGGGTCATATCTTGGGGAAAAGGATTAAAGGACTCCAATGAAAATCAGACAGTCATAGATGGCATCCTGACTATTGGGTTATCCTTGGCTACTAACCCTTAATCCAAACAAAATCTTTTTCCTCTTCTTCTTCTGTTGTCACTCTTAAATAGTCATGATAATGTGCAAATTGTAGTTGATCTTGAACTCTCACACCTCTATAGAGGCGTCCTGGATCTGTGTCTTGGCTTCAACATTACTTTTGCCAGCTGCGAGTCTTCCATTTGGGTTCCATTTTGGGTTATCCTAGGTTTTCTACACATATGCTGCTATGTATGATAATCTATGTAACTGTATTTGTGTATACCTGAATAAACTTAGTTACTTACTTACTAAGGAGTACCCAGTAGTTTTTCCCAAGGAATACCCAGTAGTTTTTCCTGAGTACCCACTAATTTTTCCTAAGGAGCACCCACTAATTTTTCCCAAGGACCCCAATGGAAATAAGTCACTGTCTGACTTTTTTGGGTTATCCTAGGTTTTCAACACATATGCTGCTATGTATGATAATATATGTAACTGTATTTGTGTATACCTGAATAAACTTACTTACTATTGTAACAGATATATCATCAGATCATTTCCCAAGGCTAACCTCTCTAGATATTGGTGATACTATCCTCCCTGGTGGGATATTCAAACGGAAACGTTTTAATGTTTCCCCTGTCACTCTTCAATAAATCCATTGAAACCGCTACCTTCCCATCAATTCTCAAAATAGCAAGGGTCACTCCGATCCACAAAGGAGGTGATCAAACAGACTTGAATAATTATAGACCAATATCTAATTTACCACTGCTTTCTAAAATCTTCGAAAAATTAATTCATAGACAGATCTATTCCTACCTCGTCTCACACAACGTACTCAACCTCTGTCAATTTGGATTCATGACCAACAAGAGCACAAATGATGTCATTATACACATGCTAGTGTTAATATACACCGCACTTGAGAAGAAAGAGGTCCCACTGGGAATCTTCATTGATCAACGCAAAGCATTTGATTCAGTCGACCGTGATTTACTGCTCACAAAATTAGCACACTATGGTATAAGAGGTCACTCACTCGACTACCTAAAGTCATACCTTAATAACATAAGCCAATACGTGTACACAAATGGAGCGAAATCTTCCACACAACAAATTACAGTCGGAGTCCCTCAAGGAAGTGTACTGGGTCCATTCCTATTCCTCATTTACATCAATGACCTACCGAATGTTGAGCATCTTGAACAGATGCTGACAAGTTTAATAAATATATGTAGTCAAATGATGCTCCTGAGCGCGTTGATGATGTCAAAAGTGCATCAACAATCTCGGTTCAATTTCCAGCCAGTTGTAAGAAAGAAGCCCGTGACTCTTGGCTTCAAAAGTTGCCTTGGAACTGCCTGGAAAATGTATAAAAAAAAAATGTTATGAAGATAAACACGTACAAACTATGCTATTTGCTCTTAAGTGTCTGCACACTGTAAGAAAAGCATAATAGTCTTGCAGATGAATGGTTCTGAGAACCGACAAGTTATAAATTAGACACATATGCAACACTTGGGTATCTTTATTGAGGAAACGTTTCGCCACACAGTGGCTTCATCAGTCCAATACAAAGTAGAAAGGTGTTAGAAGAGGAGTTTGAGGTAATCAGTCCCTCAGCCTGGAGTCGATGTGTTCAGTCCATCAATCTTGTAGAAAGTACAGCACAGTGCCGTAGAGGTGGCTTATATACTGTAGTCAGGTGAGGTGAAGCAGCAGGAGGCGGGGTCATAGTGGTACCATCCACTAGTCGAAGTAGGAAACGTTCCGCCACACAGTGGCTTCATCAGTCCCTGTGCTGTACTTTCTACAAGATTGATGGACTGAACACATCGACTCCAGGCCGAGGGACTGATTACCTCAAACTCCTCCTCTTCTTACACCTTTCTACTTTGTATTATACTGATCCCTTTACCATTCATAATGTGGTGAAGACGGCTAACAATATCCTACATTCCAGCCCCAGGAAAACACTCCCTCTGTCTCCTACTATCCTTCAGGCAGAAAGCCATTTCCATAAACCTAATCTGACTCTCTCCAAGAAGTACAATGTTTTTACCTTCCCTGATATAGTTCGGCATATCGTTCCCAGTAGTCAACTCACTTTTGTCTGGCAGAAAGAAGAACGAGTTGAAGGTTTCTACGGCATTCTTCTGAATCTACATCGATTCCACTTCACCATCCTTCCTTTTGATCTTCAGCTTCGTTCCTTCCTGCCTTTCTACTGCCTAGCTTCGCATGTTGCCCTGAGGATTCACAACAGTGTTACCTGGAGTTACCTGGAGAGAGTTCCAGGGGTCAACGCCCCCGCGGCCCGGTCTGTGGCCAGGCATCATGTTGGATCAAGGCCTGATCAACCAGACTGTTACTGCTGGCCGCACGCATTCCAACGTACTAACCACAGCCTGGCTGGTCAAGTACTGACTTTAGATGCCTGTCCAGTGGCTGCTTGAAGACAGCCAGGGGTCTATTGGCAATCCCCCTTATGTAAGCTGGGAGGCAGTTGAACAGTCTTGGGCCCCTGACACTTATTGTTTTGTCTCTCAACGTGCTAGTGGCACCCCTGCTTTTCATTACCCGGAGTATACCAGGAGAGAGTTCCAAGGGTAAACGCCCCCGTGGCCCGGTCCGTGACCAGGCCTCATGTTGGATCAGAGCCTGATCAACAAGGCTGTTACTGCTGGCCGCACAGAGTCCAACGTAACGAACCACAGCCTGGCTGGTCAGGTACCGATTTTAGGTGCCTGTCCAGTGCCTGCTTGAAGACAGCCAAGGGTTTGTTGGTAATCCCCCTGATGTATGCTGGGAGGCAGTTGAACAGTCTTGGGCCTCTGACACTTACTGTGTTGTCTCTCAACGTGCTAGTGGCATCCCTGCTTTTCATTGGGGGGATGTTACAACGCCTGCCGAGTCTTTTGCTTTCGTAGGGATTGACTCTTGTGTGCAAGTTTGGTACTAATCCCTCGAGAATTTTCCACGTGTATATAATAATGTATCTCTCCAGCCTGCATTCTAGGGAGTACAGGTTAGGAACTTCAAGCGTTCCCAGTAATTGAGGTGGTGTATCGCATTTATGCGTGCCGTGAAGGTTCTCTGCACATTTTCTAGGACAGCAATTTCACCTGCCTTGAGAGGTGCAGTTAGTGTGCAGCAATATTCCATTGGGGGATGTTGCATCGTCTGCCGAGTCTTTTGCTTTCATAGGGAGTGATTTTCGTGTGCAAGTTTGGTACTAATCCCTCTAGGATTTTCCAAGTGTATATAATAATGTATATCTCCCGTCTGCTTTCTAGGGAGTACAGGTTTAGGAACTTCAAACATTCCCAGTAATTGAGGTGGTTTATCCCATTTATGCGTGCCGTGAAGGTTCTCTGCACATTTTCTAGGTCAGCAATTTCACCTGCCTTGAAAGGTGCAGTTAATGTGCAGCAATATTCCAGCCTAGATAGAACAAGCGACCTGAAAAGTGTCATCATGGGCTTAGCATCCCTGGTTTTGAAGGTTCTCATTATCCATCCTGTCATTTTTCTAGCAGATGTGATTGCTACAGTGTTATGGTCCATGAAGGTGAGATCCTCTGACATGATCATTTCCAGGTCATTAGCTGCCCAGCCTTCGTGGTGACAGGGTGAGTTGCGCAGGTCCCTGATGGCAAAACAGCGAAACTTTGTTTTCCCACAATATGGCGGATCAGTATAGACACAGGGTTAATACTGTGTAAATAGAACTTCTCCAGGGAGCGATTTACCAGACCAATGCAGACGTCTTGTTGCCCTTGATTATCAGGGACACATACTAGATACCACATGAGGACATTTATGGCATTTCTTTGAATGGTGCTGGAAGGTTCTGGGTAAAATTTAACACCGGCTGTGCCTACGAAGCAGTTGTTGACAAATACCAGGAGGCAAGGATCGTCATCAACTCAAGCCTAGAGGTGCATCTTCACGATCTTTCAGCTCAGTACACTTGGATCAAGATTCGAAATGCTCCATTTGAGGCCAGTGAGATGGATGTGAGGGAGGTATTCAAACAGTATGGAGTAATTCATGTGATTACGATGGGCCGCTGGGCTCATGGCATGTATGCCAGACTGCCAGAAGGAACCTTCTCCATTAAGATGTCCCTCAGAAAGCAGATACCATCATATGTGCAGATGGACATCTTTAGGATGCAGGTTTATGTGACATATCCTGGCCAAGTGCGAACCTGCCGTCTATGTGGTGTAGCAGGACATGTAGCAGCGACTTGTGAGCGTCATCAAGAAGATCAACAGCATCGTCAGAGTGTCAGCCGTCAGCAGGGAGAAGAAGGGGCTAAGGATGGGCTGCATCATGCCAAGGGTGTGGAGCTTGGTAAGAGATGGAGTGATGTACTCACCTAGTTGTACTCACCTAGTTGTGGTTGCAGGGGTCGAGACATAGCTCCTGGCCCCGCCTCTTCACTGGCCGCTACTGGGTCACTCTCCCCGTGCCATGAGCTTTATCATACCTCTTCTTAAAGCTGTGTATGGAACCTGCCTCCACTACATCGCTTCCCAAGCTATTCCACTTCCTGACTACTCTGTGACTGAAGAAATACTTCCTAACATCCCTGTGATTCATCTGAGTCTTCAACTTCCAACTGTGTCCCCTTGTTGCTGTGTCCCATCTTTGGAACATTCTGTCTCTGTCAACCTTGTCAATTCCTCTCAGTATTTTATATGTCGTTATCATGTCCCCCCTATCTCTCCTGTCCTCCAGTGTCGTCAGGTCGATTTCCCTTAACCTCTCCTCGTAGGACATACCCTTAGCTCCGGGACTAGTCTTGTTGCAAACCTTGCACTTTCTCTAGTTTCTTAACGTGCTTGGATAAATGTGGGTTCCAAACTGGTGCTGCATACTCCAGTATGGGCCTAACGTACACAGTGTACAGGGTCCTGAACGATCCTTTATTAAGATGTCGGAATGCTGTTCTTAGGTTTGCTAGGCGCCCGTATGCTGCAGCAGTTATTTGGTTGATGTGCGCTCAGGAGATGTGCCTGGTGTTATACTCACCCCAAGATCTTTTCCTTGATTGAAGTTTGTAGTCTTTGGCCCCTAGACTGTACTCCGTCTGCAGTCTTCTTTGCCCTTCCCCAATCTTCATGACTTTGCACTTGGTTGGGTTGAACTCCAGGAGCCAATTGCTGGACCAGGCTTGCAGCCTATCCAGATCCCTTTGTAGTTCTGCCTGGTCCTCTTCCGATTGAATTCTTCTCATCAACTTCACATCATCTGCAAACAGGGACACTTCGGAGTCTATTCCTTCCATCATGTCGTTCACAAACACCAGAAACAGCACCGGTCCTAGGACTGACCCCTGTGGAACCCCACTCGTCACCGGCACCCACTCTGACACCTCGCCACGGACCATGACTCGCTGCTGTCTTCCTGACAGGTATTCCCTGATCCATTGTAGTGCCTTCCCTGTTATCCCTGCCTGGTCCTCCAGCTTCTGCACTAATCTCTTGTGTGGGACTGTGTCAAACGCCTTCTTACAGTCCAAGAATATGCAATCTACCCACCTCTCTCTCTCTTGTCTTACTGCTGTCACCCTGTCATAGAACTCCAGTAGGTTTGTGACACAGGATTTCCCGTCCCTGAAACCGTGTTGGCTGTCGTTGATAAGCTCATTCCTTTCTAGATGCTCCACCACTCTTCTCCTGATAATCTTCTCCATGACCTTGCATACTATACATGTCAGTGACACTGGTCTGTAGTTTAGTGCTACGTTTCTGTCTCCTTTTTTAAAAATTGGAACTACATTTGCTGTCTTCCATACCTCTGGTAGTTGCCCTGTTTCGATAGACTTGTTGAAGATTGTTGTTAGAGGTACACATAGCTCCTCTGCTCCCTCTCTCAGGACCCATGGAGAAATGTTGTCCGGCCCCATCGCCTTTGAGGTATCTAGCTCGCTTAGTAGCCTTTTCACTTCCTCCTCGGTTGTGTGTATCGTGTCCAGCACCTGATGGTGTACCCTACCTCTCCTCCTTTCTGGAGGCCCTTCTATTTCCTCTGTGAACACCTCTTTGAATCTCATGTTGAGCTCCTCACACACTTCGTGGTCATTTCTTGTGACCTCCCCTCCTTCCTTCCTCAGCCTGATCACCTGGTCCTTGACTGTTGTTCTCCTCCTGATGTGGCTGTACAACAGCTTTGGGTCAGATTTTGCTTTCGCTGCTATGTCATTTTCGTATTGTCTTTGGGCTTCCCTTCTTACCTGTGCATATTCATTTCTGGCTCTACGACTGCTCTCCTTATTCTCCTGGGTCCTTTGCCTTCTATACTTCTTCCATTCCCTGGCACAATTGGTTTTGGCTTCCCTGCACCTTTGGGTGAACCATGGGCTCATCCTGGCTTTTTCGCTTTTCCTGTTACCCTTGGGTATAAACCTCTCCTCAGCTTCCGTGCAAAATGTTGTCATATATTCCATCATCTCGTTTACCGACTTCCCTGCCAGCTCTCTGTCCCACTGAACTCCGTGCAGGAAGTTCTTCATGCCCACGTAGTCACCTTTCTTGTAGTTTGGCTTCATTTGTGCAGCCCTTCCTGCTTCCCCTCCACTTGTAACTCTACTATGTAGTCGAAGCTTAGAACCATATGATCACTGGCCCCAAGGTGGCTTTCATGTGTGATGTCCTCAATATCTGCGCTACTCAGGGTGAATACTAGGTCCAGTCTCGCTGGCTCGTCCTCCCTCTCTCTCTGGTATTGTCCTTACATGTTGGTACATGAGATTTTCCAGTACCACCTCCATCATTTTAGCCCTCCATGTTTCTTGGCCCCCATGTGGTTCTAAGTTCTCCCAATCGATTTCCTTATGGTTGAAGTCACCCATGATCAGTAGCTTCGCCCTGCTCGCATGAGCCCTTCGGGCCCAAATTCGGCCAGTGTGTCAACCATCGCTCTATTACTCTCATCATACTCTTGCCTTGGTCTCCTGCTGTTCTGTGGTGGGTTATACATCACTGCAATTATCACCTTTGGACCTCCGGACTGAAGTGTTCCTATTATACAATCTCCTGCTTCTCCTCTGTCCCCTCTCTCCAGCTCATCAAAATCCCATCTGTTTTTGATCAGCAGTGCCACTCCTCCACCCTTTCTGTTCCCTCTGTCTTTCCTCAGGATCTGGTATCCCGTTGGAAAGTTGGCATTTGTTATCATCCCTGTGAGCTTTGTTTCAGTGAGGGCTATGATGTCCGGTGATGCCTCTTTGATTCTTTCATGCCACTCCTCCCACTTATTCGTTATTCCATCTGCGTTCGTGTACCATACATTCAGTTTCCTCTCCAACACTGTGTTTCGGGGTCTGTGGGGTGGGGCCCTGGCGGTGTGCTGGGGATTCTACTGCATAGTGAGGGGTGGGGGATGTAAGTGTGGATTGTGGTCTGTGTTGGGATAGAGTGTTTGGTTTTGGGGTTCTGGGGATGGGTTTGTGTGTGCTCGCTCCTGTTGCTCTTCCCTGTTCTGGTTGGTTTCTGCTGATTCTGTCTGTCTCTCTCTTCCCAGCTCCTTTTGATTTTGCCTCCACTCCCTCAGCTGCTGTCTTTCTGTTTTTGTTCTGTCCCGGTCTAGGAACACCCTTCTGTATGCTGACGATTCCTTCAGCCGTGGTTTCTCTTGCAGGATCCTGTTTCGCACTGTTTCTGTCTTGAAGATCAGCTTACTGGCCGTTTCTCCCTTCACGTACCCCCCTATTCTCTGAAAATTTACTATCTCAGACATGTCCTCTTCGCCTATTTCTCTAATGATGTTCTCAATCTCCTGTCTTTCCTCCTGCCGTCTGTGGTTGAGGCGTCGGAGGTGGTGGTCTCCACTTTGCCATCATCTTCGCTGGAGTCGTTGCTTGACCTGGGTCAGGATGTGGAGACTCAAGGGCAACTGAGTATGGCAGATGGCCTGGATACACCTTTGATGGAGGATTTGTGCCTTCAGGACCCCTTTTATAGGTTGGTAAGGGAGGGGGTGTGGGAAAAGGTGGGAGATTCTAGGATGGCCCCAGAATTGTGGGTTATGTCGATGACATTATAATTCTGGTGGGCAGTGAGGAGGGTTTAGCGAATGTGGATAGGATTGTGGAGGTTTTCGGGAGAGCTACGGGGATGCGAGTAAATAGAGCAAAGTCAAAGTTGATGGAGGTGGGTATGTGGGTAGGGGGGGTTGGGAAGAAGGTGTGGGTGGGTGCTATCAGACTGTTTAAAGATATGTGGGGTGTCTTTTAGTAGGGATGTTCAATTGGCATGAAGAATTAATTCAGGGGTGGTTGTGGATGTGGCTCTTGCCCGATTGGGGGGATGGAAACCTGGGGAGGTGACCCTTTTGCAAAGGGTAATAGTTGTTCGTGGGTGCAGTGTACCCTTTTCTTGATGAGGATATTGCAAGGTTGCAGAAGAGAGTCTTGAGGTTTATTTGGGGTTACGGTAGGCACTGGTTGAATCAGGGAATAGTAATGATAAGGGTGGGGCTAGGGGGGTTGGGGTTATTACCCTTGCATTGTAGATTATTGGGTATTTATGTGAAGCAGGAATTTCTAGTTAGGGGGATATCATTGGGCACGGGTAGATCAGGTTATGCGGGTGGTGCGGAGGTGGTGGGGAGGTAGGGATGTTTTAGTGTGTGAGGAGATCTTAAGGGTATTGTTGGTTGTGAGGGACCCCGGGAAGTTTAAGGTGAGTAAGCTCGATAGGTGGGGGACAACAAGGAGGTAGTATATGGAAAAGTGGAGTTCCCACTGTATGACTGGAAGTGGGTGTAGTACTGGTTACGAAAGGTGAAAGTATCATGGAGGGTGAGGGAAACTGGATACCGTTTCCTGCATGGCATTTTGGCATTGCTGGCACAGCTTTTCTGCATAGGTTTAGTAGGGGATGGGTTGTGTCCTCTTGTGAGTCTTTGGATATGGCGTATCATTCCATATTTTTCTGTGAAGGGTTGGATGGAGTGTGGGAATGGTTTGGAAGGGTAGTTAGGGGCGTGGGAGGGGGGGGTCGCTATTAAGGGCCTTGAGTTTGGATTTTGGAGGCTGTCAGGACGACTTTCGAAGGGGTTTGGTGTATCTAGACTTGGATTTTATACATGTTTCCTGGGGTATGACGGAGGTGCAGGGGGCGGTTCGAATCAAGGCATTGGCAGCTCGTTTTTATAGGGTGCACTGTAGGAACCAAGAGCTGTATGGGAGACGTTGGGAAGGGGCTTTTTCGGTGGGTTATAGGTTGATGTCTTTGGATGCATTGAGGAGAGGGACGGGCGGCCAATGACAGGGGCTGGTCGGAGGAAAGGTTGGGTTTTAGGAGGGGTGGCAGGGATGTGTGGGGTTAGGTGTACTCACCTAATTCACCTAATTGTGGTTGCAGGGGTCGAGACTCAGCTCCAGACCCCGCCTCTTCGCTGTCTGCTACTGGGTCTCTGCTCTCCCTGCTCCATGAGCTTTATCATACCTTGTCTTAAAACTATGTATGGTTCCTGCCTCCACTATATCTTTCTCTAGACTATTCCACTTCCTGACTACTCTGTGGCTGAAGAAATGCTTCCTAACATCCCTTTGACTCATCTGAGTCTTCAGCTTCCAGTTGTGTCCCCTTGTTTCTGTGTTCCCTCTCTGAAACATCCTGTCACTGTCTACCTTGTCAATTCCCCGCAGTATTTTGTATGTCGTTATCATGTCTCCTCTGACCCTTCTTTCCTCCAGTGTTGTTAGTCCTATTTCCCTCAATCTTTCTTCATAAGACAGACCCCTAAGTTGTGGAACTAACCTTGTCGCAAACCTTTGCACTTTCTCTAGTTTCTTTAGGTGTGTGCAAGTAGTGATGTGTCTGTGTGAATGGGGAGGGGGGGACCTTGGATCTCGGGTGGGCATAGAGATTGGGTTTTATTAGGAGGATGTAAGTTACCTGGAGTATACATGGAGAGAGTTCCAGGGGTCAACGCCCCTGTGGCCCAGTCTGTGACCAGGCCTCATGTTGGATCAGAGCCTGATCAACCAGGCTGTTACTGCTGGCCGCACGCAGTCCAACGTACGAACCACAGCTTGGCTGGTCAGGTACCGACTTTAGGTGCCTGTCCAGTGCCTGCTTGAAGACAGCCAGGGGTTTGTTGGTAATCCCCCTGATGTATGCTGGGAGGCAGTTGAACAGTCTTGGGCCCCTGACACTTATTGTGTTGTCTCTCAACGTGCTAGTGGCACCCCTGCTTTTCATTGGGGAGATGTTACATCGCCTGGCGAGTCTTTTGCTTTCGTAGGGAGTGACTCTCGTGTGCAAGTTTGGTACTAATCCCTCGAAGTAAGCACAGATGCAGGCATGGGGGAGAGTGGTGTTTTTGGGATATGGCTTGACTAAGGATGCTGTGCACAGGTATGGATTGCGACTTCAGACTTCCGGAAACAAGGGGGAGGGTTATGTCAGGAGAGACACGACGGGGGTGCTTTCGACTTTGCAGGTGGAGAGCTGTGGGGGACCTGGATTGGTGAGCCTGTACTGTACTTTTATAGTTCTGAACAGGATAACTCTAGTAGACGGATGTGGCACGTACTGGGAGGATGCTTTTGGAGGTATACAGAGTACAGCCAACACGTCTGGGTTTGTGCCTGTGATGTGACATATGGGGCTAGGTGTTTACCTGGAGAGACCTGGAGAGAATAATAATAATAATAATAATCATAATAATAATAATATCTTTATTTACTACAAGTACATGTACATGGTATACAGGCCTAGCTGACATCAGTGACATACTACTATATAGAAAGTCCCTTGTTATGCTGAGCATTTCGGGCAGATTAGGTCAGTGTCCTAGGATGCGACTCACACCTGTCGACTAACACCCAGGTACCCATTTTACTGATGGGTGAACATAGACAACAGGTGTAAAGAAACACGCCCAATGTTTCTGCCCTGGCTGGGAATCGAACCCAGGCCCTCGCCGTGTGAAGTGAGAGCTTTAGCCACCAGACCACCAGAGCCCAGGGGTCAACGCCCCCGCGGCCCGGTCTGTGACCAGGCCTCATGTTGGACCAGAGCCTGATCAACCAGGCTGTTACTGCTGGCCGCACGCAGTCCAACGTACGAACCACAGCCTGGCTGGTCAGGTACCGACTTTAGGTGCCTGTCCAGTGCCTGCTTGAAGACAGCCATGGGTTTGTTGGTAATCCCCCTTATGTATGCTGGGAGGCAGTTGAACAATCTTGGGCCCCTGACACTTATTGTGTTGTCCCTCAACGTGCTAGTGGCACCCCTGCTCTTCATTGGGGTATGTTACATCGCCTGCCGAGTCTTTTGCTTTCGTAGGGAGTGATTTTCGTGTGTAAGTTTGGTACTAATCAATCGAGAATTTTCCACGTGTATATAACAATGTATCTCTCCCGCCTGCGTTCTAGGGAGTACAGGTTTAGAAACTTCAAGCGTTCCCAGTAATTGAGGTGGTTTATCGCAGTTATGCGTGCTGTGAAGGTTCTCTGCACATTTTCAAGGTCAGCAATTTCACCTGCCTTGAAAGGTGCAGTTAGTGTGCAGCAATATTCCAGCCTAGATAGAACAAGCGATTTGTAAAGTGTCAACATGGGCTTTGTATCCCTGGTTTTGAAGGTTCTCATTATCCATCCTGTCATTTTTCTAGCAGATGCGATTGCTACGGTGTTATGGTCCTTGAAGGTGAGATCCTCTGTCATGATCACTCCCAGGTCTTTGACATTAGTTTTTCGCTCTATTGTGTGGTTGGAATTAGTTTTGTACTCCGATGAGATTTTAATTTCCTCACGTTTTCCGTATCTGAGTAATTGAAATTTCTCATCATTGAACTTCATATTGTTTTCTGCAGCCCATTTAAAGATTTGGTTTATGTCTGCTTGGAGTCTTGCAGTGTCTTCAACGGTGGACACAGTCATACAGATTCGGGTGTCATCTGCAAAGGAAGACACGGCACTGTGGCTTATATCCCTGTCTATGTCCGATATGAGGATGAGGAACAGGATGGGAGCGAGTACTGTGCCTTGTGGAACAGAGCTTTTCACATTAGCTGCCTCAGACTTTACTCTGTTGACTACTACTCTTTGTGTTCTACTTGTTAGGAAATTATAGATCCATCTACCAACTTTTCCTGTTAGGTGTAGGTGTTTCTTATATACGGTGGCTTTTATAGTGAAGGAGGAGGAGGAGGTGTTGATTCACCGGGAAATCTTCCGGCCCGGGTCTTTACCAGATGGCGACCCGGCTCCGGCTCCCTGGCGTGGGAGTAGCAGAGACCGAAGTCTCCCATGGGAGGGGATACCCCTCAGCGGTGGGACCAACTGGTCCCAGGCCTAGCCATATTCGCCCACAAGCACGAGGCAGGTAGGTAGATAGTTGCTAGGCCCCTCTGGTCTGCCACCTTCCCCGCCCCAAGGAGGCTGACGGGAAGGGTAGGCTTGCGAGCCGCAGATGGTAGCAAGCTCCAGCCTTGGCACCTACCCTGCCCTAGAAGGGCTGGGCATGGTGATCGACCTATAGTGAAGTACAATATATGTGTTTTGACTTGTATGTTTTTCTAATTCTTATAATTGTACGACCATTATGTTCCTGAGCGGGGCTTCTATGACGGTTTCTTTTTTATATATATTTATGCTTGTTTATTTTGTGTAGGTATTTCTTGTTGTCATTCATATTATATATAACGTGTTGGATGTTGGGCATCCTTGTACGATTTTCTTGTCATTACTGTAACTTTTATCATAATCATAGCATAACAATTCAATTTGCTTGAGTTTGTATTTTGTACTGAGGGCTGGTTGTGTAGAAATGTATATGGTGGAGTGTTTATCTTGAATATGTATATAAACATGTGGCGTTGTAGTTCCTGATTTTGACGTCACTGGGTGTTTTTGTAATATGGGGTGAGATATATGTGCCCATGTTTTCTTGGTCTTTGTGCAATCTATGTTATCATGTGTTATGTATTTTTTTGCGTTTTAAATAAAAAAACAACTCCCAGGTCTTTGACATTAGTTTTTCGCTCTATTGTGTGGTTGGAATTTGTTTTATACTCAGATGAAATTTTAATTTCCTCACGTTTTCCATATCGGAGTAATTGAAATTTCTCATCATTGAACTTCATATTGTTTTCTGCAGCCTATTTAAAGATTTGGTTGATGTCTGTCTGGAGTCTTGCAGTGTCTTCAAAGGAGGACACTGTCATGCAAATTCGTGTGTCATCTGCAAAGGAAGACACAGCGCTGTGGCTTATATCCCTGTCTATGTCCGATATGATGAGGAACAAGATGGGAGCGAGTACTGTGCTTTGTGAAACAGAGCTTTTCACCGTAGCCGCCTCAGACTTTACTCTGTTGACTACTACTCTTTGTGTTCAATTTGTTAAGAAATTATAGATCCATCTACCGACTTTTCCTGTTATTCCTTTATCACGCATTTTGTGTGCTATCACATCATGGCCACACTTGTCAAAGGCTTTTGCAAAGTCTGTGTATATAACATCTGTATTCTGTTTGTCTTCTAGAGCATCCAAGACCTTGTCATAGTGGTCCAGTAGTTGGGACAGACAGGAGCGACCTGCTCTAAACCCATGCTGCCCTGGGTAGTGTAACTGATGGGTATCTAGATGGGTGGTGATCTTGATTCATAGAAACTGGTGGCCTGGTGGCTAAAGCTCTCGCTTCACACGGCAAGGGACTGGGTTCGATTCCTAGCCAGGGTAGAAACATAGGGCGTGTTTCTTTACACCTGTTGTGTATGTTCCTCATCAGTAAAATGGGTACCTGGGTGTTAGTCGACTGGTGTGAGTCGCATCCTGGGACACTGACCTAATTTGCCCGAAATGCTCAGCATAACAAGCGGCTTTCTATATAGTAGTATGTCACTGATGTCAGCTAGGCCTGTATACCATGTACATGTACTTGTAGTAAATAAAGATATTTTATTATTATTATTATTATTATGATACGGGACGTTAGCGCTATCGGTCAGTAGTTCTTTGCTATTTCTTTACTGCTTTGTGGGAGGAAATTTCCATCTAAGTAATCAAACAAACAAACAAACAAACAAACAAATTTTATTTCATTGCAGATTACATGGGTATCGGAAGTTACAATGTAAATTGAGTGCAAGGAGAGCCACTGACATGCCATGGCATTAGGGGCAGCTTATTCTAGTCCTTAAAAACTATGTACTTAATATTAGAGAAATTTATTGAGTTTATTCTAGTTAAAAATTATTTTCAAAATTACAATATGATGAAATTTTACTGTTTAAATTATTATATAATGATATTAGATATTAGATTGTTACAGGTGTTAAGATTCTTGAATGATAATATGGAATTGAGATTATCTTAAGGAAAATAACATTGAGAATTTTTGACATTAACTTATAATATGAGTAGGGGGTAACATAATAGTAACATATTATTAAAAATTGAGATTATCGTATAGGAAAGTAACAATGAGCATTTTTCAAAGTAGTTTATAGTATGATCATTTAGTTTTGGGTGAGTAGGTGGTTTTTGAGTTGAGTCTTAAATTGATTTTCAGACAAGATTATCTTAATATTTACTGGTAATGAATTCCAGATTCTGGGGCCCTTTATGTGCATAGAATTTTTACATAGGTTGATATGAACACGGGGTATATCAAAAAGTTATCTGTGTCGTGTGTTGTGGTCATGGGTCCTATTAAAGTTGGTGAGGGGAGTTTTGAGCAGAGGGTTTATATTAGAGTGTAAAGTTTTATATATGTAGTAGGCACAAGAGTAAGTATGAATGTTCTTTACGGTGAGTAGTTTGAGACTTTTGAATATTGGTGGAGTATGCTGTCTAGAGTGGGAATTTGTTATCATTCTGACTGACTTGATCGGACGTTGGTACCTGAGATTTTACTGGCGAGATTTGATCCTATGGTTGAGAAAAAGTCATTTAACGTTAACTGTATCAATAGGCTGTAGTTGTGTTTCATTCGGTTTAGTTAGGACAGTATCCCAAGTTTTTTCAACGATGCACGCTCCTTCCATGCATGAAACCATGCAACCGAGGAATAAGTTTATTCAGGTATACACAAATACAGTCACATAGATTATCATACATAGCAGCATATGTGTAGAGACAAAAATTGCTTCTGTGCATGAGACGAATAAGAATCATCCTCTCTAATGTTGGCTGAGGGAATGGTTACTTAAATTCTTTAGCATCTTCCACTGTTTTTCTCTGTATAGGATTGATAAAAACCACTGGTTTGGGAAACGTTTCCACAACAAAAATACCCAAATATTGCATGTCTCATTCATCAACTTTTCGGTTTTCTAAAGCATTGATAATAATATTTTTCTGTTTTTATTTGATGCTAGGTGATGTTTCTGATAGCTATACAAAAATATCATAACCAATGTTTAAGTAGCTCTTTTGCATAAATAATAAAGATTCTGAAAGTAACAGAAATATAGTTAACAGTGGGTAGGCATACAGTTTCATACAGGAGCTATTTTTAAGATATACTGATAAATTTAGGTATCAACAATTACAATATATTTGTGTGGCACTGACCCTCTTCCACATACACATACACGACCTTTTAAACAAAATGACACTCAACGTAACTATATCAATGTGTCGGGAATACCAGTTCTCTTTATTAATTATAATTGATTCATGTAGACGCACTTGCGCAAAATTTCCGTCGTCTGCTTCTGTTCCAGAAATATTCTTCGTCCTGCCAAAGTATTAATATTCACTTCATATCATGTAACTTATGAATTTATTCAATATGATTAGAAGATAATGTGGATAAAATTAGCGTTTGTGTTATAAGTAAGAAGTGTAAGTGAATAGTGGAAGAGAGTAAGTACTTTCAGAAGGTGTGAGAGTGAGTGAGGCAGCAGAGAGCAGCAGCAGCAGCAGCAGCAGCGGCGGCAGACACAGCAGAGATGATGGAGGAGGGGGTGTACGGCGGTGGCAAGGCGGGGGCACCCTTTGACCCTCTCACCTTCGTCCAGCGACCCCAGGTCATCCTGAGGGCACTCACTTGGGTAGGTAACACACTCACCTGCACCTCTCACCCGGCCACCTCTCTTCCCCTGGTCTCCCGTAACCACAAACCTGATAGCCTTGTATTGATTTTTGACTGTAGAGGGCAAGGCTCTGCCCTAAATGTATCATTATGGGTTAATATAGCCAGGGTGGCACCCTCAATAGCTTGCATTATACTGCCACAGTGCCATTGCTGGCATTAAACAGTTGTCGGGGTAGTGCGAGTCTGGCACTAAGATTACCCCCCACGCAACAATGGTTGACAAAAGTAGTACTTTGCTGAGTGTTTTCCACCATTGTCTTGCCCTCACGTCGTAGATCTTTGTTGTTCATGGCTTATGTATATTTCCTTGTGCTTGATATGACATATTTGCCAGATGTACAACCTGAAGAATGCCACTGTCCTGCTTGACAAGTAACTCCCAAACCATTTAAGAAAAGTTCCAATCATTGCTTCCCTAATTAAGATTGAATATTAAATTGTCATCTGCATCATGATAAAAATTAATTACTGGTAGGGAAATGGCAGAGAATTTTGGGATTGAGTGTCAGAGAGGCTGTGTGAATAATGAAGCTAAAATGTTTCTACCTGAGAGGTTGTTCAGACTAATGCTTGTAACTATGATAAGATTTGTTCTGATTTTTAACCTAGAGAGTTAGCCATCCAGGATAACCCAAGAAAGTCAGTGTGCCATTGAGGACTTGTTTTTGTTGGGGTCCTTCAATCTTGTCCCCCAGGATGCAACCAACACCAGTCGACTAACACCCACTTACCTACTAACTGCTAGGTGAACAGGGACAGCGGGTGTAAGGAAACATGCCCAACGCTTCCACCCAGCCGGGGATTGATCCTTGGACACTTAGTGTGTGAGGTGAGAGCCTTGCTGCACTAACTGCACCTTCAAGGCGGGTGAAATTGCTGACCTTGAAAATGTGCAGAGAACCTTCACCGCACGCATAAGTGCGATAAACCACCTCAACTACTGGGAACGCTTGAAGTTCCTAAACCTGTACTCTCTAGAACGCAGGCGGGAGAGATACATTATTATATACACATGGAAAATTCTCGAGGGCTTAGTACCAAACTTGCACACAAAAATCACTCCCTACGAAAGCAAAAGACTCGGCAGGCGATGTAACATCCCCCCAATGAAGAGCAGGGGTGCCACTAGCACATTGAGGGACAACACAATAAGTGTCAGGGGCCCAAGATTGTTCAACTGCCTCCCAGCATACATCTGGGGGATTACCAACAAACCCCTGGCTGTCTTCAAGCAGGCACTGGACAGGCACCTCAAGTCGGTACCTGATCAGCCGGGCTGTGGTTCGTACGTTGGACTGCGTGCAGCCAGCAGTAACAGCCTGGTTGATCAGGCTCTGGTCCAACAGGAGGCCTGGTCACAGACCGGGCCGCGGGGGCGTTGACCCCTGGAATTCTCTCCAGGTAGACTCCAGGTAGAGTCACCAAACCTTCAAGGGAGTGCCTTGATGCTGGCAAACGGTTTCTGATTCAAGAATTTAAGCTGCCCTTTCCATCTAATGATCAAACTTGATGATCTCCCATTGCCCACATTACTATTTCCCTGTGAACAATGAATGAGAAGTAAACTTGCCATTATTTTATGATTTACATTGCATAAGTAGCTCGATCACTAGTGCACTCAGCTCACTGAGGTCCGAAGTTAGAATCTCCTCCGGTACGGCTGGAAAATATTAGGGACGTGTTTCCATAAGACACCTGCTGTCCCTGTTCACCAATCAGTGTAAAATGGGTGCCTGGGTGTTAGTCGACTGGTGTGGGTCGCATCCTGGGACAAAACTGACCTAATTTGCCTGAAATGCTCAGCATAACAAGTGGCATTCTATATAGCAGTATGTCATTGATGTCAGCTAGGCCTGTATACCATGTACATGTACTTGTAGTAAATAAAGATATTATTATTATATTATTATTATTATAGTAACCTTATTTCATTTGCCACCTCTCTGTGGCTTAGCAAATGCTAAAACATTGATAGTCACTTTCATAAAATTAAGTTTTATCTACAGTAATTGATTAATCAGTTTTATCCGATTGATCGATCTTGATTTACATGGCTTTTGGGGGGAAATATACCAACCAAGTCTACTTTTCGACAAACTGAAATATACTTAGCTTCAGTGATGACTCAGACTTTTTGCAGCTGTGGGTCAAGAAAGTCTCCTTCGCGTGAGTCATGGTGGCCCCACTTCTGAGGTGTAGAATGATGAGTATAGGACGGTGCCCCGTGGCCTGATCGCTAAAGCTCTCGCTTCACACGGCGAGGGTCTGCGTTCGATTCCCAGCTCGGGTAGAAACATTGGGCATGTTTCTTTACACCGGTTGTCTATGTTCACCCATCAGTAAAATGGGTACCTGGGAGTTAGTCAACTGGTGTGGGTCGCATCCTGGGACAAGGACCTAATTTGCCCGAAATGCTCTGCATAACAAGGGACTTTCTATATAGTAGTATGTCATTGATGTCAGCTAGGCCTGTATACCTTGTACATGTACTTGTAGTAAATAAAGATATTAATATTATTATTATAAGGTTAACCCTTTACCGGGCAGGACCGTGTACAGACGGTCCTAAACACGTGTTTTTGCGCATGTCATCCTACTCCCCCAGCGCATCTAGGTTCCCATTCTCTATATCTGACCAATCACAAGCCTTCTGTGAGTCGCTCCAGCTAAGTGAGACCGGCATCTGCTTGCTTCCCATTGGTTGAGAGACCAAAATGTAAACACTTCTCGCTTGGCGTCACCCAGAGCCGAATTTTTGCTCTTGTTCCACTCATATACACTGTGATTATACTCTCTACAATGTCGGTAAGTACTAATTGTTGTGTCCAGTGTGTAAATGAATAGTTTAGGCATATTTTGAGATATATATCAGGAGTTAGATATGCATAATATGAGTGTACCATGCAATTGAAAAAAATGCAACAAAAGAGGACCGTGTACAGACGGTCCCGCCCGTCAGGGCCACATTTTAAATTTCAGTAAATAAATATTTATATAAAAATTTCTAGTGCATATATGAATTCTGTAGTGGTCTGGGTGTGTACAGAACATTCTTATTGTCATTCCAGATCAATGAGAAATTGTTCTATTGTGAACCCTTCCAACAGAAGTTCAAATATCTCAGCATTTTGGTGGAAAGTGACTCAGATCCAAAACCAGATGACCTGTTGCCATCTCCAGTGCAGTACCAACGTGCAGAAAGGCCTGATGACAGTGTGAGGTTTGACCAAAATGATAGGTTTGATAAAATGCTAGGTCACTGGCCAGTGCAAGGCAGAATATTTACATGCAATTATTGCAGCAAAACGAAAAATCATGTCACATCCTCATTTTTGTGTGCCGTATGCAAGGTAAATCTATGCATCAAGAAGGAAAGAAATTGCTTCATAGCCTTTCATTGTAGCAATTAGTGATCAAGAATGATTGTTTTTTCTCAGGAAATTCAGGAATATGGGACTTGAAAGTTTTATCCCTTTGCAATGTGTCCATGTTGCTCTTTGGTTCACTTTTATATTTTTTATACCTACAAAATGTTTGGAAACAAGTTCCATTTGTGTTTTTGATATTGTCTATTAGTATAATAAAATAGAAAAATACTTATTTGGTGTTTTATTAACAATTGCAAATTTGCAACATTCAGAATTTGACACCCTTTAACGGTCGGGACCGTCTGTAGACGGTCCTTGAATATTGGCAATTGCGTGAAAATTTTTTTTAGAATTTCAATTATATGGGCTCATTATCCTTACATTGAGTTACTCTATCCACTCATATGAAATACATTTCGAAATTATCATTTTCCAGGGAGTGCCCGGTAAAGGGTTAAGAACCTAACATACGTATATATATTTTCCAGTATAACAATTTACTGGAGTGTTGTAAGCTACTCGCCTGAGTTTTAAATCCATTATATTTTGCCCCAGAGGAGCGTTTAATTCAGCATATCACATTGATTACATGTGATGCCGATGGATACTCACTGGTGTTTTGGGGTTGACACTCTAATGACTGTCTCTAAGGAGGGGATTATTCATCTGACATTAACCTAAACACTGCAGTGTTCTGGGGCAAATGAAAGGAAAATAAAACCTGCCTGACTTATGGCTGGATTCCTGTGTCGTTGGTGCGACATGAGGCCGATTTCAGTGTTTTGATAGCTGACGAAGTGTCTCGGAGAATGTTGCACAAATGTTCGCTACAACACGTCGGAAATGTACGTTGCAATCACTCGCAATGCCGGTTACACACGTCATTCAGTACCATCACTTCTTCATAGTTTCGTGGAATTATCCACAGTAAGGAGAGCACTAAATAACACTGTCCACTTCAGCACTCACAATGTTTAGTCAGTCACGCAGAGACGCAATAAACACTACGTGATTAGTTCTACCGTGAATTTCCCGACTCGTATAAGGGAACTAGTATAACTTTCCTAGTGTCCTGAGATTGTCAGAATAAACAAGAGTCAAGAATGCACTGGTCACTACTGTCCCTTTGTCTTTTAGCGATAGGGCGGCAGTGCCCTTGTGACACACACGCCTCGTTTGTTCATTGAAGCAGTCTGACCCCCGCCGCCCTCCTTAGCGCCCTCATTCGATAAAGGAAAATGCTGACTTCATCTTTATATACACTTGTTGCTAGTTTGTGCAACGGTGTTTAACACAAGAGGGTAGGTTTCTTGTTATTTAGCAGCAGGCTAGGAGTCATATGTCCCTGACTTGTAGACCAAGTGGGGCACAGGTTTTCTCTTAATTTTCCTACTTTGGGGAAAAGAGTAATTACTCTCGTTTAACCTCCTTGTGTAGTTGATCAGAAATTCTAGCAAGGAGAGGGCGTGCCTGGAGACACTATGGTACACATACATCTGGTTCTACTAAAAGATGTTGTGCAAGGAAGTCGTAGTTCACTATCAATTTGTGAGAGAGCTAAGTTCCTCATAGGGCTGAGGGGGACTGAGATACCCCTTTACTGGAGAATTTTCTCCACAGTGGCTGTGGCCTGGTCACAGACCAGGCCGCGGGGGCGTTGACCCCCGGAACCCTCTCCAGGTATACTTCAGGTATAATTTAATAATAATTGGCTGATTTTATCTTAATTCAACTACATCTCCAATGGAAATAAGTCACTGTGACTGTTTTGGGTTATCCTATGTAATTTACACATGTTACTATGTAAAACAAAACAAAATTTTATTTCTTTGCAAAGGTTACAATGTGTGTTTACATTTTATAAAGTGTTGTTAAATACAAAGAAAGCCACTAACATGCCAAGGCATTTCATGCAGACTAATTCTAATGTTTACAGACTATACTTAAAACTAGACAGGTTAAAGAGTGGTAAATATTAATTATTCATTATTTCTGAAAATGTTAATTTCCTTGCAAAGCTTACAATGTGTGGTTTACATATTACAAAGTATTAATTACAAAGAAAGCCACTAGCATGCCTAGGCATTTTAGGCAGACTAATCCTAATTCTTACTGACCAATCTATATTGACACAGGTTATGGAGCATTACATTTTAATATTCCTTATTACATACTGATATACAAGTTAGGTAATTAAAAAGATTACCATTAATAAAATTGATAATAATGAGGTAGTACAAAAGTAACAGTATTACAGTTAGTAAAATTAGCAGTGGGAATGGTTTTATCTAGGCACGATACACTGTTTCTATAAAAGCTCCGATATTGGCAAGAGTATTTCAGGCAAACTTAGGACTAACTTAAGATTAGTTAGTATAGTGAGGTAGCCAAAGTTTTATAATTAACAAGATTTATATTACTGATGTAGCACATTACAGATAACACTGTCACACTTAGTACAATTTGCAATGATACAGCAGTACAATTTTAAGTATGTATTAATGGTTTAAGTTTACCTGGAGAGAATTCCAGGGGTCAACGCCCCTGCGGCCTAGTCTGTGACCAGGCCTCATGTTGGACCAGAGCCTGATCAACCAGGCTGTTACTGCTGGCCGCACGCAGTCAAACGTACGAACCACAGCCTGGCTGGTCAGGTACCGACTTTAGGTGCCTGTCCAGTGCCTGCTTGAAGACAGCCAGGGGTTTGTTGGTAATCCCCCTGATGTATGCTGGGAGGCAGTTGAACAATCCTGGGCCCCTGACACTTATTGTGGTGTTGTCCCTCAACGTGCTAGTGGCACCCCTGCTCTTCATTGGGGGGATGTTACATCGCCTGCCGAGTCTTTTGCTTTCGTAGGGAGTTATTTTCTTGTGCAAGTTTTGTACTAATCCCTCGAGAATTTTCCATGTGTATATAATAATGTATCTCTCCCGCCTGCGTTCTAGAGAGTACAGGTTTAGGAACTTCAAGCGTTCCCAGTAATTGAGGTGGTTTATCGCAGTTATGCGTGCCGTGAAGGTTCTCTGCACATTTTCAAGGTCAGCAATTTCACCCGCCTTGAAAGGTGCAGTTAGTGTGCAGCAATATTCCAGCCTAGATAGAACAAGCGATCTGTAAAGTGTCAACATGGGCTTGGCATCCCTGGTTTTGAAGGTTCTCATTATCCATCCTGTCATTTTTCTAGCAGATGCAATTGCTACAGTGTTATGGTCCTTGAAGGCGAGATCCTCTGACATGATCACTTCCAGGTCTTTAACATTAGTTTTTCGCTCTATTGTGTGGTTTGAATTAGTTTTGTACTCCGATGAGATTTTAATTTCTTCACTTTTTCCGTATCTGAGTAATTGAAATTTCTCATCATTGAACTTCATATTGTTTTCTGCAGCCCATTTAAAGATTTGGTTTATGTCTGCTTGGAGTCTTGCAGTGTCTTCAACGGTGGACACTGTCATACAGATCGGTGTCATCTGCAAGGAAGACACAGCACTGTGGCTTATATCCTGTCTATGTCCGATATGAGGATGAGGAACAGGATGGGAGCAAGTACTGTCTCTTGTGGAAAGAGCTTTTCACATTAGCTGCCTCAGACTTTACTCTGTTGACTACTACTCTGTGTTCTACATGTTAGG
>WNWK01021065.1:0-34678 GCA_009830355.1 Cherax destructor | reverse complement strand
GGCTTAGGGGGAAAAGTTTTTCCCTTCCCATGGACAATAGAAAAAATAAAAAGAACAAGAGCTACAAAACATCTACATTACAACCACAACATCTCATTACAACCACAATAAGAGAAAAAATGACAACCACACCAGCAACAACAAAAATTATTAATGCAGGTTATATGTGAATAAGAATTATTGCTAAATCATAATAGGTCATCGAGAAGGGGAAAGAAACCTCCATAACGCCTATCATGAAGACTATAGAATTTTTATTAAAACATTTGCTTGATAATAGAGTAGTACAGCAGTCTACCCAGGAGGGTAGATTGCCGTACTACTCTATTATCAAGCAAATGCCGTACTTATCTCAGTGGCTCTCAGCACCACTGAGATAAGATAAAAAGAAATGAAGCAATACGTACTTGGTATATAGCTCAGTCACAGTGAGAGGAGTCTCTTACCAGCAAGACTTAGGCAACTCTTCAGAGTGATTAACAGGGGTTTTCTACCTCTACTGGAGCTCAGCAGGTTGTCTACCTCTACTGGAGGTGAATGAGTTTTCTACCTGTGCTGAAGCTGGATACAACAGGTTATCTACCTCTACTAAAGCTGGACAGGTTATCTACCTATAATAAACAACCTCTACTAGAGCTGAACAGGTTGTCTACCTCTACTGGAGCTGAACAGGTTGTCTACCTCTACTGGAGCTGAACAGGTTGTCTACCTCTACTGGAGCTGAACAGGTTGTCTACCTCTACTGGAGCTGAACAGGTTGTCTACCTCTACTGGAGCTGAACAGGTTGTCTACCTCTACTGGAGCTGAACAGGTTGTCTACCTCTACTGGAGCTGAACAGGTTGTCTACCTCTACTGGAGCTGAACAGGTTGTCTACCTCTACTGGAGCTGAACAGGTTGTCTACCTCTACTGGAGCTGACCAGGTTGTCTACCTCTACTGGAGGTGAACAGGTTGTCCTCCTCTACTGGAGCTGGAGAGATTGTCTACCTGTGCAGTAGATGGAGAGATTGTCTGTCCTTGCTGAAGTTGCTTAACAGGACAGGTTATGTACCTGTACTTCAGGTTGACTGGTTGTCTACCACTACTGGAAGTGATGGAGTGTACTTAAGTCAGCATTGTACAAAGATACAACAGTTCATTTATTTAATTTGTGTTAATATTTGTGTTATTGGGAATTGTGGTCAATCTTAATTTACTAAAGCAACTTCTGATGACTTAATCTATGCTTTACCTTTATTTTGACTTAGTTCTTCTCATATTGACCAATATGTTCAGTTGAAAAGAGAAGTAAAAAAGGAGATTAGAAAGGCTAAACGTGACTATGAGATTAAGGTTGCTAATGAATCAAAGACTAATCCAAAAGGGTTCTTTCAAGTGTATAGGATGAAGGTGAGGGAAAAGGTGGGACCTCTGAAAATTGGGAATGGACAGCTGACGGATAACGAACTGGAAATGTGTTCTCTATTTAATGACTATTTTTTGTCAGTCTTTACACAAGCAGATGTAAATGAGATTCCAGAAATTAACAATTATTCAGTTCCTGAAGAATTCAAGTTAACTAATATTACTGTCACGAGGGACATGGTTATCAAACAGATAGATAAACTGAAGCAAAATAAGTCCCCGGGACCCGACGAGTTGTTTTCCAGGGTACTTAAAGAATGCAAGATAGAACTTAGTCAGCCATTAATGAATGTGTTTAATACGTCCATCCTAACTGGTGTTGTGCCAGAGATGTGGAAGATAGCTAATGTAGTTCCTATATTCAAATCAGGGGATAAGTCAATTCCATCAAATTACCGTCCAATAAGCCTCACATCTATAGTAGGCAAATTATTAGTCAATTATAGCTGATATTATTAGAAGTCACCTTGAAGAACATAATTTGATTAATGAATCTCAGCATGGGTTCACGAGAGGTCGTTCCTGCCTGACAAATTTACTGACGTTTTTCAATAAAACATTTGTGGCAGTAGACAGTGATAAAGAATATGATATAGTTTACTTGGATTTCAGTAAGGCCTTCGATAGAGTACCTCACAAGAGACTCTTAAGAAAGGTGGCAGCTCATGGTATAAGAGGTAAAGTTCTAGCATGGATAGAGGCATGGCTTACCAATAGAAAGCAGAGAGTTTCCATTTATGGGGTCAAATCTGAATGGGGATTAGTCACTAGTGGCGTTACACAAGGATCAGTTTTAGGCCCATTGTTGTTCATAATTTACATAAATGACCTTGATGAAGGAATTGCAAGTGACATTAGTTAATTTGCTGATGATACAAAAATAGGCCGTATGATTCATTCTGAGGAGGATACCAGTGAACTCCAGGAGGATTTGAATAAATTAATGTCTTGGTCTGAAAAGTGGCAGATGAAGTTCAATGTGGACAAGTGTAAGGTACTAGTCCTTGGTAATGAAAATATCCCTCGAATTTATAAACTAGGTGAAGTAGAGCTTGATCATACAGAATGTGAAAAAGACTTGGGAGTCATTGTAAGCAAAAATCTAAAGCCAAGACAACAGTGCTTAAGTGTGCGCAATAAGGCTAACAGATTACTAGGATTTATTTCAAGAAGTATAAGCAACAGAAGTCCAAAAGTTATTTTACAGCTCTATACATCACTAGTGAGACCTCATTTGGATTATGCAGCTCAGTTTTGGTCTCCTTACTACAGGATGGATATAGATTCATTGGAGAACATACAAAGAAGAATGACTAAAATGATTTACAGTATAAGAAATCTCCCGTATGAAGATAGACTTAGAGCGTTGAATCTCCACTCTCTGGAGAGACGTAGAATGAGGGGAGATATCATCAAGGTGTACAAGTGGATGATGGGCATAAACAAAGGAGATATTAATAAAATACTGAGAATATCGAACCAAGTAAGAACCAGAAATAACGGATTTAAATTGGATAAATTTAGATTTAGAAAGGACATAGGCAAGTACTGGTTTTCGAACAGAGTTGTAGATGCGTGGAACAATCTTCCAAGTAGGGTGGTAGAGGCTAGGACCTTGGGTGGCTTTAAAAAGAGATTGGACAAATATATGAGTGTGAGGGGCTGGATTTGATTGGTGTCGTGAGTATGGGAGTAAATTCTTAGGTAGTGCTGGTTTTGATAAGGACCTGCCTTGTATGGGCCAGTAGGCCTTCTGCAGTGTTCCTCCATTCTTATGTTCTTATGTTCTTATAACATGCAGTTTGGTTTTCCTCCTGATTAATCTAAGAGTTGTAGCTCCTGACCCAGAAGAGTGAAGTGAAATGCTTCCCATTTAATAACCTAAGACGTTAAGATACAAACCTCGCAGAGCAGACAGGTTTTGAGCATCCTAGCAAGCCTGTCCTATAACTAGCAGGCTTTGGAGTAACAAGACCTTAAATTATATGCTAGGATTGGAATTGAGTAGTACGTACGTTAGTTTTAGGAGTGGGTTGCCTGAAATGCTTTGCATAATATACGGTGGCCTGTGGCCTGGTGACAAAAGCTCTCGCTTCACACAGTGAGGTGTCTGGGTTTGATTCCTGGCAAGGGTAGAAACACCAGTTGTCTATGTTCATCCATCAGTAAAGTGGGTGCCTGGGTGTCAGTCAACTGGTGTGGGTCTCATTCTGAGACAAAATTAACCTAATTTGCCCAAAATGCTTTTCACAACAAGCTGCTTTCTGTGTAGTAGTATGTCATTGATGTCAGCTAGGCCTGTATACCTTGTACATGTACTTGTAGAAATAAAGATATTATTATTATATTATTAAGTGGCTTTCTGTTGCATTTGCATTTGTATCAAATTGTATTTATATTAGAGCTGTAGCTAACTGAACTGTAAACTTAATTACTGTAAATACTATGTATATTTCTTAGACATAGGGATTTTGCTCTAACCATGATGATGTGAGATTCATCAGTAAACACTTGCATATGTGATCAGTGGTGACCCATGCTAACATTCTTAGTGTATGAAAATTTCCTAGTTGGACAAATCTTATTAGGCCAGCGTGGTGCAGTGATTAGAGCATATTTATGTTGTCAAGAGGTGCTTGATGGAACCAGAGGTTGCAATGGCAGGGACACCACAGAAGCATAACTGTAGTGGTGTGGTAAAAGTGATGTAGAGGCTTGTGGAGAGCATTTGTAAACTTGCATAGTCTTGACTGCTGTGCTAAAGTGTAGTGTCTGAAAGAAGGACTTGAGGGCCAGTGGCAAAGTGATACTGAAAGCTGGAATGCCACTCCTCCACGGGTAGCCCTGAAAGGCTTCCCAAATGAATTGGCAAGGAAGTGTACTGGGTCCACTCTTATTTCTCATTTACATCAATGACCTACCTAATGCATCTCAACTACTCAAACCCATTTTATTTGCAGATGACACAACATATGTTTTCTCTCACCCTAATCCAGTCATACTGGCCAATACTGTTAATGCAGAATTACAGAAAATATCAACATGGATGACGACCAATAAACTGACTCTAAATACTGACAAGACCTACTTTATACAGTTTGGAAACAGAGGCAAAAATGTTCCACTAAACATAACACTAAACGGTTCACCCATCACAAGACTCACAGAGGGAAAATTCCTAGGTATACACATTGACAGCAGCCTTAAATTCCAAACACATATACAACAAATTTCCAAGAAAATCTCACACAGTAGGCTACTATGTACCTCAACCAGCTCTCCTTGCACTATACCACTCACTCATCTACCCTTATCTCTCTTATGGAATCTGTGCATGGGGATCTACAACATTAAATCACCTTAGACCACTCATAACCCAGCAAAAGGCTGCAGTCAGAATGATAACAAATTCCCACTCTAGACAGCATACTCCACCAATATTCAAAAGCCTAAAACTACTCACCATAAAGAACATTCACACTTATAATTGTGCCTACTAAATACATAGAACTCTACATTCTAATATAAACCCTCCACTCAAAAATTCTCATCAACCTTAATAGGACCCATGACCATAACACAAGAAACAGATCACATTTTGATGTACCCTGTGTCCATAGCGGGGTACATCACATAAAGGGCCCCAGATTCTGGAACTCATTACCAGAAAATACAAAAATAACCTTGTCTGAGAATCATTTTAAGACTCTACTCAAAAACCACCTACTCACCCTTACCTAAATACAGTGGTACCTCGAGTTACGATGGTCCCCAAAATCGCCCTTTTATGTAAGTTTATTTTTTTAAATGCTTTTGTAAGTATATTTTTGGGGGTGTAAAAGGACTAGTCTATTTTACATTATTCCTTATGGGGATAAATTCGTTTGGTAATGGCACTTGAACAGCATTCTCGAACGAAAAAATATCGTAACTCGAGGTACCACTGTACTCATACTCAAAAAATACTCATTGTTATTTCTCCTATAAGATAATTCCATTTTTATTATTAGGATTATGTACGATAATATTACTTTAAAAAATGCTCGGTATTTTTTTCCTATAAGATAATCTCAATTTGTACTATTATAACATTGTAATATTACCACCTACTCACCATAAACTAAATACGCATTCTGTAAATTACTTTAAAAAAGTACTCAATGTCATTTTCCCAAAAATAATTTCAATTTTTACTATTAACTACCATCCTAAAAACACTTGCTGCAATGTAGTGTCACCATATTATAATTTGCCAAATGAAATATCATCATATTGTAATCTGCCCAATGTCTAAGCAAATCAAATTCCCATCACTCTATCCAATATTATGTACATAGTCCATAAGTTTTTAGATTAAGCTGCCCGTTATGCCCTGGCATGTCAGTGGCTCTCCTTGCACTTCTATGTAAATCTCTATGTAAAATTGTGATGAAATAAAAATTATTATTATTATTATTATTATTACATAACACTAATACAAAGATGTTGTAGCAGATACATCTTGGCTTATAATAATAATCATAATACAGTGGACCCCCGAGTTTCGTAAAAACTTCACTCCTGAAGTCTGCTCAAGTGCCATTACCGAACGAATTTACTCCCTTAAGGAAAAATGTCGCGTAGGTTAGTCTATTTCAGACCCCCAAAAATACTTTTCCACAAGCACTTACAATATTATACTTACATAAATGTACGATTTCCGGGGTTTACGAAACTCGGGGGTCCACTGTACAGTGGACCCCCGAGTAACGAACAAAATTAATTCCAGAAGCTTGTTCAAGTGCCATTACCGAACGAATTTACTCCCTTAAGAAATAATGTCAAGTAGGTTAGTCCATTTCAGACCCCCAAAAATACACTTACAAAAGCACTTACAATATTATACTTACATAATTGTACGATTTCCGGGGTGTTCGTAACTCGGGGGTCCACTGTATTTTTATTTCTACAAGTACATGTACAAGGTATACAGGCCTAGCTGACATCAGTGACATACAGTGGACCCCCGGTTTTCGTAATTAATCCATTCTAGAGAGAGTGACTAAAACCGAATACATACGTCATACCTCGGTTAACGATATTAATCCGTCAGAGAGGGCATATCTTTAACTGAAACAATCGTTAACCGAATAAATTTTCCCCATAAGAAATAATGGAAATAAATTTAATCCGTCCAAGACTTCCAAAAGTAGTTAAATAAAATATTTTTTAGAACTTTTTGACATTAAATAATACACAATTTAATGAACAATAAATAAATACACATGTAAATATTGTACAATAACATGTCACTTACATTTATTGAAGAGTTGTTGATGTGTGGAGGACGGGAGGAGGGAGAAGGTGGAGTAGTATGCTAGTGTTTGGAAGGGAATCCTTCCATTAACACTGCAGGTACCAAGTTCTTTTCTGGGGTTACTTCCCTTTTTCTTTGAATGCCACTAGGACCAGCTTGAGAGTCACTGGACCTCTTTCTAACAATAAATCTGTCCAGGGAGCTCTGTGTCTGGCGATTCTTTAACACATCCCTGAAATGACACACCACTGTGTCATTGTACAGGTTGCCAGCACGGCCTGCAACAGCATGGTTAGGGTGATATTCATCCATAAAGCCTTGCACATCACTCCATTTGGCACAGATCTCCTTAATCCTTGAAGAAGGCACCTTCTTCCATCTCTGTTCCACCTCCTCCTCCTCCTCCTCTGAACCATTGTCCTGACCTCTGGTCTCTTGTTCCAGTTGCTGTTGAAGCTCTTGCAGATCTTCAGTGGTTAGCTCTTCCTTGTGCTCCTCCTCCAACTGTTCCACATCCTCACCACTCACCTCTAACCCCATAGACTTGCCCAATTCCACAATTTCTTCCACAACAGGCTCAGGCTCAGGGTTCTGAGGCTCAGCCCCAAAACCTTCAAAATCCCTCTCTAGGACACAGTCTGGCCACAATTTTCTCCAGGCAGAGTTCAAAGTCCTGGTAGTCACTCCCTCCCAAGCCTTACCTATAAGGTTTACACAATGCAGCATATGGAAATGGTTTTTCCAAAATTCTCTTAGGGTTATATTCATGTCTGTGGTCACATCAAAGCACTTTTGAAACATTGCTTTGGTGTAGAGTTTTTTAAAGTTGGAAATGACCTGCTGGTCTATGGGCTGGAGGAGAGGAGAGGAGTGGTATTAGGGGGCAAGAACTTCACTGTGATGAATTTAAACTCCTCCACAATTTTCTCTACCAAGTTTGGAGGATGACAAGGAGCATTGTCCATTATCAGGAGGCACTTAAGTGGCAAATTATTGTCCAATAGATATTTCTTCACACTGGGGCCAAACACGCCATTGAACCACTCTAAGAAAATGTCCTTTGTGACCCATGCCTTTTTGTTAGACCTCCACATCACACACAAGTTAGACTTGGTGACACCGCATCTGCCAAACACTCGGGGATTTTCAAAAAGATACACCAGTAAAGGCTTCACTTTGCAATCACCACTGGCATTAGCACAAAGCATCAAAGTTAGCCTGTCTTTCATAGGCTTATGTCCTGGCTGTGCCTTTTCTTCCTGAGTAATGAAGGTCCTGTTTGGCATTTTCTTCCAAAACAGGCCTGTTTCATCACAATTAAACACTTGTTGGGGGAGGAATTGTTCAGCCTCTATGTACTCCTGGAATTCAGGCACATATTTTTCAGCCGCAATTTTTGTCAGAACTGGCTGCCTCACCATGCCTCACAACACTATGTATGCCACTTCGATTCTTAAATTTGTGAAACCAGCCTTTGCTGGCTTTAAATTCCCTCACTTCAGCACTCGTTGCAGGCATTTTCTTAACGAGATCATCATGCAACTGCCTTGCTTTTTCACATATTATTGCCTCCGAAACAGTATCTCCTGCTAACTGTTTCTCGTTGATCCACACCAACAACAACCTTTCCACATCTTCCAGCACTTGTGGTCTCTGTTTTGTGATCACAGATGAACCTTTTGCAACAACAGCTTCCTTGATTTTACTTGTATTTTTCTTGGCCACAATGGTAGCGATGGTAGAAAAGGGTTTACCATACAGCCTGGCCAGCTCAGTGATACGCACTCCACTTTCATATTTTTCTATTATCTCCTTCTTCAGTTCTATCGTATTTCTGTTCCTCTTTGCCACAGGCTTACCACTAGGAGCTTTCCTTGGACCCATGGTAGCTTATTTAGCAGTTGCAAGCACTAAAAACAGTGGAATAATGACAATATACTGGTATGAATGCGTGGGTGTGGGTGGGTGGTCACTCTCGCTTGTAAACAATAGCACACTGATGCTCCCTGGAGTGCGCGCTCAGCTGGGCGCCACGCGGACATGTCCGGTACGAATGTCGTTACCCGAAGCAAACATCGTTAATCGCAATCATTTTTTTTACGTTATAAATATCGTTACCCGAAACTTTCGTTAACCAAGGTATGACTGTATTACGATTTCTGAATATTTTTCCCATAAGAAATAATGGAAATTCAATTAATCCATTCCAGACACCCAAAAGTATTAAAATAATTTTTTTTCTACATTAAATATACATGTACCTACATTTTATTACACAGAAAACAATGAGACATGAAGAATAAAACAATAAAACCATGAAACTTACCTTGATTGAAGAGTTGTTGATGTGTGGAAGACGGGAGGAGGGGAGAGGATGGAAGATTTGTTATTGTTTGGAAGGGAAATCCCCTTCCATAAAGACATCAGGTAACAAGTCCTTATAAGAACATAAGAAAGGAGGAACACTGCAGCAGGCCTGATGGCCCATACTAGGTAGATCCTTCACAATCCATCCCACTATAGAATATTTGCTCAACCCAATTTTCAATGATACCCAAGAAATAAGCTTTGATAATTCTATTTACTTATGTACAAGTCCCACTCAAATCCAACCCCTCTCACTCATGCATTTATCCATCCTAAATTTGAAACTACCCAAGGTCCTAGCTTCAATAACCCTACTAGGCAGACTGTTCCACTCATCAACTACCCTATTGCCAAACCAATACTTTCCTATATCCTTTCTAAATCTAAGCTTATCTAATTTGAATCCATTATTGCGGGTTCTCTCTTGGAGAAATATCCTCAAGACCTTATTTATATCCCCTTTGTTAATACCCATTTTCCACTTGTATACCTCGATCATGTCTCCCCTCATTCTTTGTCTTACAAGTGAATGTAATTTAAGGGTCTTCAATCTATCTTCATATGGAAGATTTCTAATGCTATGTATTAATTTAGTCATTCTACGCTGAATGTTTTCTAACGAATTTATATCCATTCTGAAATATGGAGACCAGAACTGAGCTGCGTAATCTAGGTGAGGCCTTATTAATGATGTATAAAGCTGTAATATAACTTTTGGACTTCTGTTGCTTACACTCCTTGAAATAAATCCCAGTAATCTGTTTGCCTTATTACGTACGTTTAGGCATTGCTGTCTTGGTTTAAGGTTGCTGCTTACCATAACCCCCAAGTCCTTTTTGCAATCTGTATGGCTTCAGAACCTTGCATTTATCTACATTGAACTGCATCTGCCACTTTTCTGACTAGGAATTGAGTTTGTCTAAATCCTCCTGAAGTTCCCTGACATCTACTTTTGAATCAATTATCCTACCTATCTTCGTGTCATTGGCGAATTTGCTCATATCACTAGTAATTCCCTCATCAAGGTCATTGGTATTATAAACAACAACGGGCCTGTGGAACGCCACTTGTTACAGGTCCCCACTCGGGGTTACTTCCCTTCTTTATTTTTTAATGCCATTAGGACCAGCTCGAGTCACTGGACCCCTGTCTCACAAAATAACTTGTCCAGAGAGCTCTGTGTCTGGCGTCTCTTTAACCCTTTGACTATTTTGGTCGTATATATACGTCTTACGTGCCACTGTTTTGGACGTATTAATACGCGTAAATTCTAGCGGCTTCAAATCAAGCGGGAGAAAGCTGGTAGGCCTACATGTGAGAGAATGGGTCTGTGTGGTCAGTGTGCGCAGTATAAAAAAAATCGGGGAGCCAGTGGTGCATTGTGGGAATGCCATTTCAGTAGTCCTTGTTCAGCATGCCTAGCAGTAAGAAATATCTGACTCTGGGCGAATCTGGGACTCTTCTTTTCCCAAGTGATATCTCTTACACAGATGGAAGTATCAGTGAAGATGAATTTCATGGTTTTGAGGAGTTTGTGACCGAAAGCAATGCCCAGGATACCAGAAGGAAGAAAGAAAAAAGAAAAAGAAAATAAGTAAGTAGGTAAGTAAGTAAGTAGGTAAGTAAGTAGGTAAGTAGGTAGGTAAGTAAGTAGGTAAGTAGGTAGGAAGGACTGTGGGGAAGAAGAGCATGAGACCCCATGGGTGTTGACAGGCAGTGAGGGTGGTGAGTGATGGTATAATATGTCATTTTGACAGCAGCCGCACCCTGACTCAGCATATTTATAAGTCCACACACTCAAAACCAGCTTGCAGAAGCTAATATCAGTTCTATGAAGTGTCCAGTGACTATATATGCGTATATATAGAAACCAGAAGGAAGAAAGGAAGGAAGGAGATGAAAGGAAGGTAGGTAGGTAGGTAGGAATGTAGGAAGGAAGGAATGTAGGAAGGCATGTAGGAAGGAAGGTAGGAAGGAAGGCAGGAAGGAAGGCATGTAGGAAGGAAGGTAGGTAGGAAGGAAGGTAGGAAGGAAGGCAGGAAGGAAGGAAGGCAGGAAGGAAGGTAAGAAGGAATGTAGGAAATAAGGTATAAAGGAAGGAATGACAACCCAGATGACCATCAACCTAGGATAACTACCTAACACAACTGCCTGCTACTACTTTGAAGAAAACTGCTCAGAAGAGGTGTTTTGTCTGTGCACATACAAAAAAACGCCCACAAAAATGCAGAGACACTCGTTTTATGTGTGAGGAATGTAAAACACCACTGTGCATATAACCATGTTTCAAAGAGTTCCACAAGCTGCAGAATTCTATGAACAGTCCAGTGACTGTACATTTGTATATATATTATAGAACAATAGTAATAATTTTTTTTTGTATTGTTGGTTTGTGTAAACAAGTTTTGTAAACAATATAATGATAATAATGTTTGTGCGGTTATTGTGTTGCATACAACGAGTACATTGCACCTTACTTTGGTCTCACAGGCCACATAAGTTACGTAAAAAAATAAAATAGTGAAAAAAACAAGAAATCTACGAATGGAAGTAAACAAAAGTTTACTGAGTGAGCGGCATTCACCGCTGTTGCCATACGTGGCTCATTTTCTGCCAACTTTACGCCTCCATATCTCGGTAAGTACTGATCGCAAAAAAATTTTTTTAGGATAAAACCAATCAGAAAAATAATCTTAACATTTTGAAATTTTTTTTTTTTTTTTTGAATATTTTGCGACAGTCGAAGGGTTAAAACTTGCCTAAAATGGGACACCACATTGTCATTGTACATGTTGCCAACACGGCCTGCAACAGCTTTGTCTGGGTGAAAATCATCCATAAATCTTTGCACCTCAGTCCACTTGGAACAAATGTCCTTAATCTTTGAAGAAGGCACCGTCTTCCTCCTCCTCTGAAGCAATTTCCCGAGCTGTGGTCTGTTGCTGTTGCAGATGAAGCTCTTGCAGATCTGCAGTGGTTAGCTCTTCATTGTGGTCCTCCACCAACTCTTCCATATCCTCGCCACTAACCGACTTCCCCAGTGCCACATTTTTTCCACAACAGGCACAGGGTCCTGAGGGTCAGCCCCAAACCCTTCAAAATCCCTCTCTGGGACACAGTCTGGCCACAATTTTTTCCACAGGGCTGGCACTAGGAGCTTTCTTTGGGCCCATGGTGGCTTATTTAGCAGTTGCAAGCACTAAAAACAATGGAATAATGACGAAATGTATTGTATGAATGCATGGGTGACTCTCACTCACTGGTAAACAATGGCACACTGACTGTGAATGGTGCGTCGGGCTGAGCGTACATATCTGGGACGAATTACGAAAACTGAGCGGAATTGCGATCTCCAAGCCAATGTTTTTATGAAGAAAACGTTATGAACACCGAATATTACGAACTTCGATGACTACGAACACCGGGGTTCACTGTACTATGTACTATATAGAAAGCCGCTTGTTATTACCTGGAGTATACCTGAAGAGGGTTTCGGGGGTCAGTGCCCTCGCGGCCTGGTCTGTGACCAGTCCTCATGGTGATTCAGGGCCTGATCAATCAGGCTGTTACTGTTGGCCGCATGCAACCCAACGTACAAACCACAGCCCGGCTGGTCAAGTACTGACTTGAGGTACCTGTCCAGCACCTTCTTGAAGACAGCCAGGGGTCTATTGGTAATCCCCCTTATGTATGCCTGAAGGCAGTTGAGCAGTCTTGGGCCCCTGACACTTATTGTGTTGTCCCTTACTGTGCTAATGGTATCCTTGCTTTTCATTGGGGGGATGTTGCATTGTCTGCCGAGTCTTGCTTTCATAGGGAGTGATTTTTGTGTGCAAGTTTAGTACTAATACCTCTAGGATTTTCCAAGTGTATATAATCATGTATCTCTCCTGCCTGCATTCTAGGGAGTACAGGTTTAGGAACTTCAAGTGTTCCCAGTAATTTAGGTGTTTTATTGCAGTTATGTATGCCGTGAAGGTTCTCTGTACATTTTCTAGGTCAGCAATTTCACCTGCCCTGAAAGGTGATGTTAGTGTGCAGCAATATTCCATCCTAGATAGAACAAGCGACCTGAAGAGTGTCATCATGGGCTTGGCATCCCTAGTTTTGAAGGTTTTCATTATCCATCCTGTCATTTTTCTAGCAGATGCAATTGATACACTGTTATGGTCTTTGAAGGTGAGATCTTCTGACATGATCACTCCCATGTCTTTTACATTAGTTTTTCGCTCTATTGTGTGGTTAAAATTTGTGTGAATAAAAATTCAAAATGGTAAACAAGCGTAATATAAGAGGGTACTGGAGACATGACTAATGAACAGAGAAAATGTTATTTTAGTGCCAGGAATATCTGCATTGTTTATTCTGAACCCTGTTTTGAAATTGGCAGTTTTTGAATTTTGTGTGAAATTGGCCAAATTACCAATTTCTGATCACTTTATTGGGTTGTTTAAATAGTTGAATTGGCAGTTTCTTGTACTCAATCAATAGAATGGAAGACATACTAGCAAAATAGCTAAGAATTTGGTCACCTGGAACAATGAAATTGGCCTAAAATCAGACTCAAAGTGGACAAAATCTCCAATGTGTAAATATCGCTGACACCAAAATTCACAAAAGCATAATTTCGTCAGTTTTCTATCAAACTTTGTACTTTTTTATTTTATTACTGTACCTTCAGAAAAAATGTTCTCTACCATTTCATAAAATTTTTTTTTTTTTTAAAATTTTGCGACCCCGAGAAAAAGTTTGAGAACGGGTTGCGACCCTGAAATGTTAAGTCATTGCACCCTCACATCCTATTTGAAAGAATAAAAGAATCAAGAATAAAGATTTTATTTCTTTGCAAAGGTTACAGTGTGTAATTACAATTTTGATTTGTTAAGTACAAAGAAAGCCACTATCATGCCGGGCCATATAAATACTGCACTGATAAAACTGCATTACTGCACTGTGTTTATTTACACACAAAATATTACAACTAATAACATTCTTCAGATTATTATATTCATATGGAAGTGCTAAACCCATAAGAACTGTACAGCGCCTGAATGGTCTTCAGAACATCATTGTATAAACACAGCAGTGAGTAATGTAAATAACTAATACAGTACTGTAGTGAATATATTTATCACTGAGTCCTCTATATATATCCCACCTTTGGCAAGTTTAAGCTGAATCTTTTCTATATGTTGGATGTTAAGTAAAAGGACACAAATGCAACTGATGTGACATTTTATTGTGGCAACGTTTCGCTCTCCAGGAGCTTTGTCAAGCCGTTACAAACAATACATATTGTCAGTATTCTACCAATATTAATACATGTTGGATGTTAGTCAAGCCTCTCACAAGTGATGAGAGGGCAAAGGGGAACATGACAGCCTACTCTTTTTAATGATTGTTCATTGCATTTCAGTCAGTGAAATAAGATTCCACAATGCCATTTTACAGTATAATGTAAAGTAGCAGTTGCTGTTGTGTAAAGGCAGAACATTTACCATACATTTCAGAGCAGAATATCTTTCGTTTGTGAAATTATTAGTCACAAAAAACAAAATCCTAAACCCATGTAGGTCATTCAGCTCTGCATAGTAAGGGATCAACTATTGTGGTTCTTCAGCCAACTCTGCTAAAAAATCTTACAAACTTAAATTGTTACACAACTTTAAAATAGTGGTAGACAAATATATATACAACTTCTCCTCACTTAGCGACTTACTCGTTTACTGATCTCTCGGACTTATGACCAACTCTCCAACCAGTATGCGAACCTAAATAATGTATGTTAGAGCTGATTTCTTCTATTCTATACAGAGCATTTCAGCAAATTAGGTCAGTTTTGTCCCAGGATGCGACCTACTCCAGTCTACTAACACCCAGGTGCGTACTTATTTTACTGATGGGGAACATAGACAACTGGTGTAAAGAAACATGCGAGACCTTAAGCCACCAGGCCACAGGGCCACCTAATATAGTTGACTTGTCCATCCTTTCATTATTGTACAGCCTCTCCTCACTTAGCGATATACTCGTTTACTGACGACTCAGATTTATGACGGGCTCTCTGACCAGTATGGATACCTAAATAATGTACTATTTTAAAGCTGATTTCCTCTGTTCTGTTTATTAAAATATACAGTACACTACCATATAAACATTTAAAAATATACCAGAAATGTTATAAATGGTGCAAAGGTGACATTAAAATGATATCAAAGATGGTTGACACAAACCCACTACAATTATAGTATGCTTCTCACTTAGCAACGAATTCGTTTACCGACGAGGTCTCAGGAATGGAACTCCATTGTTAAGTGAGGGGAGGGTGTATATGATAACATGTATATAGTGTACCCTCAGTTTAATGGACTAATAGGGAAAGAGAGCATCCCTTAAAGTTGGCCATTAAATCTGAATTATGAGGATATTTTCCATGATCGTAACAGTAGAGACAATTCTGTATTTAATGGATTTAATTTGTTAACTTTGAAAATAAATTTAACCAATGCATCACAACAATAATGGGATACAGTATTAAGGATTTAATGGAGTTTATTAAATCTTCAATTAATTTTCCCAGTGGGCTGCAAGAATACAGGGCAATTCTGGATTTAATGGACTTTGTCCGCTGCTTATAATTTTGTCTGGCCACAGATTTTGTCCGTTAAATCCAAGATTGTTTAAGTCAAGTTCTGATAAATTGAGGTTTTGCTTTGTATCTATGCTACATGGATTTTATGTATACTGTATTACTCGTATCTTTCAGTATGAATCTGTTGTCAGATACATATTTTATACCAAGCATATCATTACAGTAACTTCATTACCATTCACACTTGGAATACCAAGCATATTATTACAGTACTGCATTATCTTTCATACTTGAAATATCAAGCATACCATTATAGTACTGCATTATCATACACACTTGGAATACCAAGCCTATCATTACAGTACTGAAATATCATACACTCTTGGAATACCAAGCATGCCCGAGACCTGGTGGCAGAGCTCTCGCTTCACACGCTGAGGGTCCGGGTTCGATTCCCGGCAAAGGTGGAAACATTGGACGTATTTCCTTACTCTGGTTGTCCATGTTCACCCATCAGTAAAATAAGTACCTGGGTGTTAGTCAACTGGTGTGGGTCATATCCTGGGACAAAATTGACCTAATTTGTCCAAAATGCACTGCATAACAAGCAGCTTTCTATATATGTAGTAGTACAGTGGACCCTTGGTGTTTGTGAGTCTTGGTTATCATGAATTTTGGTTATCTGCAACTTTTTTCGTCAAAATATAGCCTTGGTTTTCATGTTTTCCCTTGGATTTTGGCGGTGGTACGGAACGTGTCCCAGTGCACAAAAAACCTGCCACAGACACATTCAGCGCCAGTCTGGCATTATTTCTCGGTGAGTGAGCATCACACCCTGCATTCATACGAAACATTTTGCAATAATCCAGTGTTTTTGTGCTTGCAACTTCTAAATAAGCCACCATGGGCCCAAAGAAAGCTCCTAGTGCCAGCCCTTTGATAAAAAAAGGTGAGAAACACAATAGAATTCAAGATAGAAATCTTAGCAAAGTACCAAAGTGGAGGAGGAAGAGAGAGGTGAGAATGTGCCTTCTTCAGTGATTCTATGATATGTACGATACTAAAGCAGCAGGAGTCGATAAAGGCTATAGTGCCAGCCAGCAATAGTGTAGCAAGTAAGTTAAGTGATTAATCGATAGAAACAGGACGGCACGAAACTAACTCCTCCAATGTTATTGGAGGTATATAGGGCCACTGACAACACCGCCCTAAACCACCCTAAACCAATGCCAGCATCTCCAAGGTAAGTGTAAATATTTCTTATTTATAAAGTGTAAATATTTCTTATTTATAAAGTGTAAATATTTCTTATTTATAAAGTGTAAATATTTCTTATTTATAAAGTGTAAATATTTCTTATTTATAAATTATGTACATTGTTTCAGTTTGAATAGATGTGGTGGCCTCTGCTGCCTCCACCACCAGCAGTATATGTATGGCTTATGCTGTCAGTGGCCCTTATAAGCCCAACAACAACAACACTACCACCACTCCACATATGTAATGACATATTTTATTCATTCTAGAGTATATATCATGTTTCTATGTTATTAATATTGTTTATTATGTCATATTAGATGAATTGTGATAGATAAATAAGCCGTAGAGTTGATATTAGCGTCATATTGAAGAATTTTGTTCTGTCTCCAAGCAATAAACTTGCCTCCCTCTCACCTCCCTGTTTGCCATACACCAACAAGAGCCTTCAATAAAGGTAAGTGTGATGTTAACCCTTTGACTGTTTTGGTCGTATATATACGTCTTACGAGCCAATGTTTCCGACGTATTAATACGCATAAATTCTAGCGGCCTCAAATCAAGTGGTGAAAGCTGGTAGGCCCACATGTGAGAGAATGGGTCTCCATGTTAAGTGTGCGCAGTATAAAAAAAATGGGGAGGCCAGTGGTGAATTGTGGGAATACCATTTCAGTAGTCTATGTTCAGCATGCCTAGCGGTAAGAAATATCTGACTCTCCGGCGAATCTGGGACTCTTCTCTTCCCCAGTGATAGCTCTAACACAGATGGAAGTGTCTCTGAAGATGAATTTCATGATTTTGAGGAGTTTGTGACTGAAAGCAATGCCCAGGATACGAGAAGGAAGGAAGGAATGAAGGAAGAAAGTAAGGAAGGAAGAGATGAGAGGAAGGAAAGAAGTAAGGAAGGAGGAAAGGAAGGAAGGAAGGAATTAAGAAAGAGATGAGAGGAAGGAAAGAAGTAAGGAAGGAGGAAAGGAAGAAAGGAAGAAATTAAGAAAGAAAGGAAGGAAAGAAGAAGTAAGAAAGGAAGGAAAGAAGAAGTAAGAAAGGAAGGAAGAAAGAAAGGAAGGAATGAAGGAAGAAAGAAAGAAAGGAAGAGATGAGAGGAAGGAAAGAAGAAGTAAGAAAGGAAGGAAGAAAGAAAGAAAGAAATGAAGAAAGGAAGGAATGAAGGAAGAAAGGAAAGAAGGTAGGTAGGAAAGAAGGGAGGATGGTGGGGAATGCAGCCTGGGACCCCATGGGTGTTGACAGGCAGTGAGGGTGGTGAGTGATGGTATAATATGTCATTTTGACAGCAGCCCCACCCTGACTCAACATATTTAGACGTCCACACACACACACACACACCACACCAAGCTTCCAGATGCTAATAACAGTTGTAGGAAAGTGTCCAGTCATTATAGTTTGTGTACAGTATATACAGTGGACCCCCGGTTAACGTTCTTAATCCGTTCCAGGAGCTAGAGCTTTAACCGAAAAAAACGTTATCTGAAACCTTATTTCCCATAAGAAATAATGTAAATACAATTAATCCGTTCCAGACATCCAAAAAATATTCACAAAAAAATTAAGTTTTTAAAGAATAACTATAGTTTTACATACAGAAAACACACATAAATACTACATACAATTTAAAATTTATAAATAAATTATAAAATAAACATTTAAAATAACATTTACTTACCTTTATTGAAGAGACTTGCTGGCATCTTTAAGACTGGGAGGAGGAGTGAGGGAGTGCTTAGTTTTGGAAGGAGAATCTCCCTCCAAAAGGACTTCAGGTAACAAGTCCTCTCTGGGGTTACTTCCTTCTTGGTCTTTTAATGCCACTAGGACCAGCTTGAGAGTCACTAGAAATCTTCTTAGAAAAAAACTGTCCAGAGTCCTCTGTTTCTGGTGACTCTTCAACATTTTTCTGAAGTGGGGCAAGATTCTGTCACTGAACATGTTGCAGATGTGGTTTGCTTCAGCTTGCTCAGGGTGGTGTTTTTCAACAAATGTCTGCACATCAGCCCATTTGGAAAAATTTCCTTAATCTCTGAAGAAGTTACTACCTCAACCTGTCCAGCCTCCTCCTTTGAATCAATTTCCTTAAATGTCGCTGCTGCTGTTGCTGATGAAGCTCTCTCAGCTCTTCAGTGGTTAGGTCTACCCTGTGCTCCTCCACCAACTCTTCCACATCCTCACCACTCAACTCCAACCCCAGGCTGTTCCCCAATGCCACTATAGAGTCCACAACAGGCACAGGGTCGTCAGGGCCAGCCTCAAATCCTTCAAAATCCCTCTTTTCAACACAATCTGGCCACAGTGGTCTCCAAGCAGAGTTCAAAGTCCTGAAGTCACTCCTCCCAAGCATTACCTATAAGGCCTATGCAATGCATGATATTGAAGTGATCTTTCCAGAACTCTCTTAGGGTTAATGCAGAGGCTGAAGTTACATCAAAGCACCTTTGAAACAATGCTTTGGTGTACAGTTTCTTGAAGTTGGAAATGACTCTTCCTGGGGTGGATAAGAGGAGTGGTGTTAGGAGGCAAGAACTTCACTGTGATGAAACTAAACTTATCAGACAAAAGTCATCCAAGTTGTGAGGATGAGCAGGAGCATTGTCCAGTACCAGGAGGCACTTGAGTGGCAATTTCTTTTCCAGGAGGTATTTCTTCACACTAGGGCCAAACACTGCAGTTAACCATTCCACGAAAAAGTCCTTAGTGACCCATGCATTACTGTTAGCCTTCCAATGCACACACAAATTATTCCTGTTAACATTGTGTTTCTTGAAGGCTCTGGGATTTTCTGAGTGATACACCAGTAAAGGCTTCACTTTAAAATCACCACTGGCATTGGCACACATCATAAGAGTTAGCCTGTCTTTCATAGGCTTGTGTCCTGGCTGTGCCTTTTCCTCCTGAGTAATGAAGGTCCTCTTTGGCATTTTCTTCCAAAAGAGGCCTGTTTCATCACAATTAAACACTTGTTGGGGGAGGAATTGTTCAGCCTCTACGAACCCCATGAATTCCAGCACAAATTTTTCAGCTGCACGTTTGTCTGAGCTGGCTGCCTCACCATGCCTCACAACACAGTGTATGCCACTACGTTTCTTAAACCTCTCAAACCAGCCTCTGCTGGCTTTAAAATCACTCTCCTCACCACTGGTTCCAGGCATTGTCTTGACAAGATCTGCGTGCAACTTCCTTGCCTTTTCACAAATTATCGCCATGGAAATACTATCACCTGCTATCTGTTTTTCATTGATCCATAACAGTAATAACTTCTCAACTTCATCCACTGTTTTCGATCTTTGTTTCGTAAATAAATCAACCCCTTTTGCAACATTAGCTTCTTTGATTTCTTTTCTCTTTGCCAGGATAGTGGTGATAGTAGATTGTCTTTTTCCATACATCCTGGCAAGCTCACCCACACGTATGCCACTCTCATATTTTTCAACAATCTCCTTCTTCAGTTTGATGGTGTTCCTCACTCTCTTTACCACAGGGGTGCCACTAGGAAGCTTCTTTGGACCCATGGTGACTTATTTCACAGTGACAGTCACTAAATCACCAAAAAAGACACCAAATGTATTGTGAATGCTTGAAAGAGCGCGCTGGGTATTGTTCACTCAAGTGTAAACAACGCTGGACTGGCGTCCTGGGAGGAGGTGCGCAAGCGCAGAGCGGGCAGACAGGTCTGGTACGTAACGCTAGCTGAGTAAATAACGCTAGCCGAAAAAAATATTGAACGTAAAAAGCAACCTTTAGCCGAAAATAACGTTATCTGGAATGAACGTTAGCCGGGGGTCCACTGTATATTATAGAACAATAGTAATAAAAATATTTTTGTATTGTTGGTTTGTGTAAACAAGTTTTGTAAATAATATAATGATAATAATGTTTGTGTGGTTATTGTGTTGCATACAAGGAGTGTACATATGTACACTGCACCATACTTTGGTCTCACAGGCCACATAAGTTACTTGGAAAAAAAAATGGAAAATACAAGAAACCTTTGAATAGGAGTAAATAAAGTGTACCGGTGAGAGGCATTCGCTGCTGTTGCCATACGCGGCTCATTTTCTGCCAAATTTACGCCTCTATATCTCGGTAAGTACTGATTGCAAAAAAAATTTTTAGGCTTTAAACACTCAGCAAAATAATCCTAACATTTTGCTAAGAAAAAATAATTTTTTTTTCCGAATATTTTGCGACATAGAATGACAGTTTCAGAATACGGCTTGCGGCAGTCAAAGGGTTAAATGTTCATTTATACATTTTATTAGTGCATTATATTTATTTGTCATTGTTTTCTGTATGTAAATCTATATTTAATCTCTAAAAAATTTATTTTTTGTTAATACAGTAGATCCTCATTTAGCACGACTTTATGTTTCGCGTTTTGGGTATTACGCGATTGAAGAATTGCGGCACATTTTTATCTAACACGACGTAAACCTTATATTACGCGATTCGCTGGAGGGGAAAAATTTTGAGCCCGCGGTCGCCTGCAGTAGGTTAAACCATTGAGTCAGTGGGGGTCCTACTAAGGGTGGCTATGAGCCACAACAAGTGTTTAATGCTGACGAGACAAGTGTTTTCTGGAAGAAAATGCCAACATGAACTTATATCAGTCAGCAAGAGAAAAGTGCACCAGGCTTCAAGACAGCAAAGGATCGCTTCACCTTGCTCCTTTTGGGTAATGCATCAGGTGATTTCAAGTGTAAGCCCATGGTTATTTACCGCTGTAAGAATCCTCATGCTTTGAGGAAAAGGGAATTTGTTTTTCCTTCGCACAAACTAAGTTTATTCAGGTATACAGAGATAGTTACATTGATTATCATACATAGCAGCATATGTGTAGAGAACCTAGGATAACCCAAAATGTTATCCTAGAGAACCTAGGATAACCCAAAGTTTGGGTTATCCTAGGTTCTCTACACATATGCTGCTATGTATGATAATCTTTGTAACTGTATCTGTGTATACTGAATGTCTTGACTGACTTACTGAATGACTTGACTGACTTACTGAATGACTTGACTGACTTACTGAATGACTTGACTGACTTACTGAATGACTTGACTGACTTACTGAATGTCTTGACTGACTTACTGAATGTCTTGACTGATTTACTGAATGACTTGACTGACTTAATGAATGACTTGACTGACTTAATGAATGACTTGACTGACTTAATGAATGACTTGACTGACTTAATGAATGACTTGACTGACTTATTGAATGACTTGACTGACTTACTGAATGACTTGACTGACTTACTGAATGACTTGACTGACTTACTGAATGACTTTATTAAAGTTAGAGACAGTACAACTATCGACTTCAGTTCCAGAATCTCTACTATCCACCTCAGCCCAGTAGGGCCACAGCATAACTCTCCACTCTCTTCACAATCATCCACAAACATCAGCACCCACAATTTAAGGTAAATACTATTATTTCTGTTACATTTGTAGTCTTAAGCAGTAAAAACAACATAATACATCACGATAATGAACTACAATTACATATTCTCTTTTATATTTGTAAGATCTGTTGGTCTAAAAAAAACTTGTTTGGCTTTTTGGGGACTCTCAGGACTGTAACCCTATTTTTCCCATAAGTTCTTTTAATTATCTAACACGATTTTACCTAACACGATGTTTTCAGGACCGTAACTACCGTGCTAAATGAGGGTCTACTGTACTTTTGGGTGTCTGGAATGGATTAATTGGATTTACATTATTTCTTGTGGGGAAAATGGTTTTGGTTTTCGGCAGACTCTCTGGAACGGATTAATACAATACAATACAATTTTATTTCATTGCTTGTGTACATAGGTTTACATTAATCATAAATTGAAGTGCACAAAAACCATGGGTCCACTGTATGTCATAGATGTCAGCTAGGCATGTATACCTTGCACATGTATGTATGTACTTGTAGAAATAAAGATATTATTATTATTATACCATTACAGTACTGCATTATCATACACACTTGGAATACCAAGCATACCATTACAGTACTACTGTACATATCATTCACACTTGGATTACCAAGCATACCATTACAATACTGCATTATCATACACACTTAGAATACCAAGCATACCATTACAGTACTGCATTATCATACACACTTGGAATACCAAGCATACCATTACAGCACTGCATTATCATTCACATTTGGAATACTAAGCATACTATTACAGTACTACTGTACATATCTTTCACACTTGGAATACCAAGCATACCATTACAGAATTGCATTATCATTCACATTTGAAATACCAAGTATTTCTTTGCAAAGGTTACAAATACAAATTTTCAAATTCAAATGTTTATTTCTTTGCAAAGGTTACAATGTGTGATTTACATTTTATAAAATGTTGTTAAGTACAAAGAAAGCCACTAACATGCCTGAGCATTTTAAGCAGATTAATAACCCTTTCGGGGTCGGTGCCGTACTAGTACGTTTTACGAGCAGGGGTTGGTGCCGTACTAGTACGCCCAAATTCTAGCGGCCTCAATTTAAGCAGAAAACGTCTGGTAGGCATACATATGAAAGAATGTGTCTGTGTGGTCAGTGTGCACAGTATAAAAAAAATTCTGCAGTACACACTGCATAATGAGAGAAAAAAAAACTGACCGTTTTTTTCGATTAAAACAGCGACTTTGCAGTCGATTTTCGTATGGTATTTATTGATGTATTCTCGTTTTCTTGGTCTCATTTGATAGAATGGAAGATATATTACAGAAATGGAGATGATTTTGATTGGTATGACAATGACAAGTACCTTGAAATTGAGCTCAAAGTAGCGAAAATGTTCGATTTTTGACGATGTTCAAGAGTAAACAAATCACACCATGCGTCCAATACACATCAACTGGCGAGTCTTATATTCATGCACATGTGCTCTGATATTATTTATACCATTTTTACAATGATGCATTTGTATACATAACAGTATGGGGCTCAACAACATTAAATCACCTTAGACCACTCATAACCCAGCAAAAGGCTGCAGTCAGGATGATAACAAATTCCCACTCTAGACAGCATACTCCACCTATATTCAGAACCTTAAAACTACTCACCATAAAAAATATTCATACCTATTCATGTGCCTTCTACATACATAAAACTCTACATGCTAATATTAACCCTGCGCTCAGAATTCTCCTCAACAACTTTAATAGGTCCCACGAACATGACTCAAGACACAGATCACTATTTGACATACCCCGAGTCCATACTAACCAATGTAAAAATTCTATGCACATAAAGGGCCCCAAAATCTGGAATTCATTACCAGTAAATATCAAGTTAACCTTGTCGGAAGATCAATTCAAGACTCTTCTCAAAAGTCACCTACTCACCCTATACTAAATACTCATACTGTAACAAACTTCCAAACCCAATATTATTTTACTTAAGAAGATCTCATTTTGATATGTTCATCCTCCTTAACACTTGTTGCAATCTCATATCATCATATTGTCATTTAAAATCTTATAGTATCATCATTTTCTTAATTTGAAATAAAATATATACCTAGATGAAACTCTAAAAACTATTTCTAGTATTGTTATTATACTAGTATAGCATCAACATACTGTAATTTGAAATAAATTCTACAACTAGATTAAACTCAACCAATTTCTCTTGTATTGTCTTTAAATAGTATGTATAACCATTTAATAATTTAAATAATATAGAACTAGAATAAACTCAATCAATTTCTTTAGCATTAAGTACTTAGTGAATAAGCCTCTAGAATAAACTGCCCTAATGCCATGGCATGCCAGTGGCTCTCCTTGCATTACAGTTTTATAATTGTATTATATTTGTAACTACCAATAACATTGTACACTTGTAACATGCATTGAAATAAAAATTATTATTATTATTATTATTATTAGTAAATCTTCTATTTTTGTGAGAATAAAAATTCAAAATGGAAAGCAAAAGTAATGGAACAGGGGCCTGGAGACGTGGCTAATGAACAGAGAACATGTTATTTTAGTGCCAGGAATGTCTGCCTTGTTTACTCTGGACCCTATTTTGAAATTGGCATCGTTTGAAATTTGTGTGAAATTGGAAAATTGCCATTTTCTGACCACTATTTTGGGTAGATGAAATTGGTAAATAGGCTGTTTCTTCTACTCATTCGTTAGAAGAAATGGAGTTCGTCCATTTTTTGTAACAGAATGCTGTTCAAGTGCCATTACCAACCGAATTTATTCCCTTAAGAAATAATGTAAAGTAGACTAGTCCTTTTATACCCCCAAAACTACACTTATAAAAGCATTTAAAAAAATACACTTACATAAAAGGGCGTGTTTTTAGCAGGACGAACACCGGGGGTCCACTGTAATTTTAGGAGACTGAAACATTGGAATTTGTCAAAAATAGGGCTCGAAGTGGGTGAAATCGCCGATGCGTCAGTGTCATAGATACCGATAACTTCGTAAAAGCATAATTTTGTACGTTTTCGATCAAATTTCATAATTTTGGTGGCGTTATGATCAGAAAAGATTCTCTATCATTTCATAAGAAAAAATGAATTTTTTTTTTCCAAAAAGTTTCGACCCCAGGAACACTTTCCTGAGAAGGCCTGTCGACCCCCAAAGGGTTAATCAATGTTTACAGACTAATTAAAACTAGACATAGGTTATGGAATGGTAAATTTGAATTATTCATTATTTTACATTATTACAATACTATAGAGCTAGCCAAAATATTAAAATTACTTAGATTATAGTAGAGAAATAGTAAAAAAAATAGTATTACAATTAATACAATTTACAGTGTTAGAACAGTATAATTTTAATCATGTATTAATGTTTTATATGGATTTAGATCTATGTTTTTTGGGATTTCTTGTGTACAATGGAACCCCGGATTTCGTACTTAATCTGTTCCAGAAGGTCGGTCTAAATCTGAAACGTACGAAAACCGAAGTAATATTTCCCATAAGAAAAAATGTAAATACAATTAATCCGTTCCAGTCACCCAAAAATATTAACAAAAATACATTTTTTAAAGAATAACTATAGTTTTACATACAGAAAACAATGAGAAATAAATATAAAGCACTAATGAAATGGATGAATGAACATTTAAATCAATATTACATACCTTTATTGAAGACTCTTGTTGGCGTATGGAAGAAGGCAAGGAGGGGAGAGAGAGGAGAGCTTATTGTTTGGAAGGGGAATTCCCCTTCATAAGAACTTCAGGTATCAAAGCCCTATCCAGGGTACTTCCCTTCTTTGTCTTTTACTGGCACTAGGACAAGCTTGAGAGTCACTGCACCCCTGTCTCACAAAAATCTGTCCAGAGAGCTCTGTTTCTGGCGTCTCTTTAAGATTTGCCTAAAATGGGACGAGGTATTGTCACTGAACATGTTGCAGATACGGCTTGTATCAGCTTGGTCAGGGTGATATTTTTTCACAAAAGTTTGCAACTCATTCCACTTTGCACACATGTCCTTAATCACTGAAGAAGGCACCTTCTCCCCTCTCTCTTCCTCCTCCTCTCTCTCTTCCTCCTCCTCTCTCTCTTCCTCCTCCTCTGAAGCAAGTTCCTCAGCTAAGGTCTGTTGCTGTTCCAGATGAAGGTCTTGCAGCTCTTAAGTGGTTAGCTCTTTCCTGTGGTCCTCCACCAACTCTTCCACATCCTGATCACTCGCCTCCAACCCCATGGACATCTCCAAAGACACAATAGCTTCCACAACAGGCGTAGGGTCGTCAGGGTCAGCCTCAAACCTTTCAAAATCCTTGTTGAGGACACATTCTGGCCACAATTTTCTCCAAGCAGAGTTCAAAGTCCTGGAAGTCACTCCCTGCCAAGCCTTACCTATAAGGTTTATGCAATGGAGGATATTGAAGTGATTCCTCCAGAACCCTCTTAAGGTCAGTTCAGTGTCCGAGGTCACTTCAAAGCATCTTTGAAACATTGCTTTCGTGTAGAGTTTTTTAAAGTTAGAAATGACCTGCTGGTCAATGGGCTGGATGAGAGGAGTGGTGTTAGGATGCAAGAACTTCACTGTTATAAAACTGAAGTCCCTAAACAATTGGTCTTCCAAGTCTGGAGGATGAGTAGGATCATTGTCCAGTACCAGGAGGCACTTGAATGGCAATTTGTTTTCCAGGAGGTATTTTTTCACACTCGGGCCAAACACTTCATGGACCCAGTCAATGAAAGTTTCTCTTATTATTAGCTTTCCACATCACACGCAATTTACTCTTGATGACATTGTTTTTCTTGAACACTCAGGGATTTTCAGAGTGGTACACGAGTAAAGGCTTCACTTTGAAATCCCCACTAGCATTACCACAGAACAAAAGAGTTAGCCTATCCTTCATAGGCTTGTGTCCTGGCAGTGCCTTTTCCTCCTATGTGATGTAGGTCCTCTTTGGCATTTTCTTTCAAAAGAGGTTTGTTTTGTCACAATTGAACACTTGTTGGGGGACGAATCCTTCAGCCTCTACGTACTCCTTGAATACATCAATGAATTCTTTGGCTGCACGTTTGTCTGAACTTGCAGCCTCACTATGCCTTACAACACTGTGTATGCCACTACGCTTCTTGAATCTGTTGAACCAGCCTCTGCTGGCCTTAAATTCACTAACAGCAGCACTCATTCCAGGCATTTTCTTCACAAGATCCTCATGCAACTGCCTTGCCTTTTCGCAAATGATCGACTCCACAACACTATCTCCTGCTAACTGTTTTTCGTTGATCCACACCAACAACAACAACTCCACGTCTTCGACTGTTTGTGATCTCTGTTTCGTTAGCAACTTTAGCTTCCTTGATTTCTACTTTCTTTGCGAGGATGGAACAGATTGTTGATTTCGACTTCCCATACATCCTGGCAAGCTCGGCTAAACGTATGCCACTTTTGTATTTTTCTACAATCTCTTTCTTGAATTCTATCGTGTTTCTCACCTTCTCTACCAAAGGGCTGGCACTAGGAACTTTCTTTGGGCCCATGGTTGCTTATTTCGCAGTCGCACTCAATAGTTAAGCACAAAAAACAATGGAACGCGTGAAGTAATGTTCACTCGACCAGTGACAAAGCCAGACTGAGACACATACACATGAGTGGCGGTGTCCTGGGCGGACGGACACATCTGATATGTATGATTTCCGGGTGGAGGTACGAAATCCAGACCAAAATTTCGCACAAAAAAGTGTTTTAAATCCGAAACGTACAATATTCGGTGCATACGAAATCAGGGGTTCCACTGTAGTTTCAAACTGGTTGAATGATTTAGTATGTGTTGGTATAGTTAAACTTTCGAGATGATATGTTTTTTGATTATAGCCCTAAATTGATTGACAGACAGTGGACCTTTTGCTGGTTCAGGCAATGAATTCCAGATCTTAAGAGCCCTTTATGTTCATTGCATTTTTGCATAGGGTGAGACAGAAATGAAGGATGTCAATTAGTGTTTTGTGCCTTGTGTTGGTGATCATCTGTATAGCAGCTTTTTGTTGGGTAATTAATGGTTTAAGGTGATTAGACGTAGTAGATCCCCAGGCACAAATGCCATAGGTGAGGTAAGGGTAAATTAGAGAGTGGTATAGCGTAAGTAGTGCCGTTTGGAGTACATACCATATTTTGGAAGGGATGCCTGCTGTTTTGGAGACTTTCTTTTCTATATGTTGGATGTGGGTCTGAAATTTAAGGTTGCAGTCAAGGTGTAGACCTAAAAGTTTGCCCTCAGTGTGTCTTGTTATGGGGGAACCATTTTATCAATAAGTTAAGGTGGATATTTAAGGCTCTGTTTCCAAACAGCAAGTAGAAGATCTTATCTTTATTAAGAGTGAGTGAGTTGGTCATCATCCATGTACGGTAGATATTTTTAGTAGCTCATTGTTAGCTGTCACTAAGCATAGTTGGGTTTGAGTGGGAGAAGACATAAGTAGTGTCATCTGCGAATAGAACTGGTTTAAGGAGATGAGGTGCATTGGGGAGATCATTGATGTAAATGAGAAAGAGCAGAGGGCCAAGGATATTGCCCTGTGGTATGCCAACAGCTACAGGCTGGGTAGTTCTGTTGAGTACTACTGTACATATCATTCACACTTGGAATACCAAACATACCATTACACTACTGCATTATCTTTCACACTTTGAATACCAAGTAGTATACCATTACACTACTGTACATATCATTCACACTTGGAATACTGAACATACCATTACAGTATTGCATTATTATTCACACTTATAATACCAAGCTTACCATACGGTACTACTGTGCATATCATTCACTCTTGAAATGCCAAGCATATCATTACACTACTGCATTATCATTCACATTTGGAATACCAAGTATACCATTATAGTACTGAATTATTATTTACACTGAATACCAAGCATACCCATTACAGTACACTACTTATCATTCACATTTGAAATCCCAAACTTACCATTACAGTCCTTCACATTCTTCATAGTTTGAATATCAAACATACTTATTATATTACTGTACTGTTTATTCACACTGCACATTCCAGTACTGTATCAGTATTAAAAGGGAGTTATCTTGAATACAGTATTTTATTGTAGAGTTGTAGCACATTTAAATTTTATTTACATTGAACTGTTTTATCATACTGAAGTTATCAATAAGTTTCTTTTAGAATTGGAAGCAAGATTGATGGTATTAAAAGTTTTTACACCTTGTACATTACAGTTTATCTTCTAAATAACAATGAGTCAAGTGACACCTGAAATGGATAGCAGGGGATCACAATCAACGTGGACGGCAAGTCACGATCATCACCCTCATGTGCTGCTTGATGAGAAAATTACCAAAGCAAGTTTTTTGGATCAGTTGCGAGCTCTACTAACTCGTAATCTGACACTGAAAAAGCGAGATAAACGAAAGACTCTATCGGTGAGAAACTCATCATAGTTCAAGCAACTTTCGTTTTGCAGTTTTTTTTTTATGTTTTAGTCAATAGTCTTATTTCTTTTTCTCAAGACTTATGGCTTACTGCATGACACATATGGTCTTAGCACTTTATTTAATAATAATACAGTGGTACCTCGAGTTTCGAACAGCTCCCAACTCGAACAATTATGTAAGTGTATTTGTGTAAGTGCTTTTGTAAGTGTATTTTTGGGGGTCTGAAATGGACTAATTTAATTTATATTATTCCTTATGGGAACAAATTTGTTCGGTAACGGCACTCGAACAGCCTTCTGGAACAAATTATGGCCAAAACTCGAGGTATCACTGTATAAATAATAGTAAATACTTATGATTAGAATTTTTTGTGATGTGAGAAGGCTACTATTAATGTTGTTGTATTGTATTTACAAAATATTTAACATTTATTTTGAGCAGCTTTTTCAGCATTTCCCAGTCCATATATAGTGCCTGTATGCTAGTGTAAAGATGACCAGTGTTGCATAGCAATTTCTCACAAGGTATTTCATGTGTTAGTTTTTCCAGTGACAATGTTTTTGTTAGTGGTAACTCCTAGGCCTCTGTTTTATGCATTTAATTTTTTTTTATCTCAATTTGTATTCTTTGTGTGGTACAGGTTGGCCATCACTAATCTGGCAATCAGTAATCCAGTTCCATCAGTAATCTGGCACTAATTTCAGCTAGCATAACTTCAAATATCCGGGGCTGCCACACCAACCTCTCGCTACTGTTTGGTGGTGTTACTTGCTGCATAAGTCATTCCAATTTCTTTTTCTCCATTTGTTGTTATAACCTGTTCACTTTTAGCCCTAGCCATGGTTCCAAAGAAAAAAAGAAATGCTTCTCGTTATGTAAAGTGCATACGCCGTACATTGTCCATAAATGATAAGGTGACTTTGAAGCCACTGTTGGTCGCCATGAGCTCAGCTCACTCATATAAGCGGTTACTGGTAAATTTGGGCCTACATATAAGAGAATAGGTCTGTGTGGTAAGTGTACTAAATAAAAAAATACTGCAGTACGCAGTGCATAATGAGAAAAAACGGTGACCGTGCCTTTGGTGTAAAACAGCGACTTTGCGGTGTATTTTCATATGGTTTATATGGTTGTATTCTCGTTTGTTTTATACAATGGAAGATATATTACAGAAATAGATATAATTTTGATTGATTTCACTTTGAAAAGTACAGTGGAACCCCGAGTTTCGGCCGTAATCCGTTCCAGAAGCTTCGACGAAACTCAAAACGGACGAAAGTCAAAGCAGTATTTCATATAAGAAATAATGTAAATCCAATTAATCCATTCCAGACCCCCAAAAATATTCACAAAAAAATAAATTTTTTAAAGAATAACTATAGTATTACAAAACAATTATAAATACAGTGGACCCCCGAGTTTCGTAAAAACTTCACTCCTGAAGTCTGCTCAAGTGCCATTACCGAACGAATTTACTCCCTTAAGGCAAAATTTCACGTAGGTTAGTCTATTTCAGACCCCCAAAAATACACTTCCACAAGAACTTACAAAATTATACTTACATAATTGCACGATTTCCGGGGTATTCGTTAACCGAGGGTCCACTGTACAGTGGACCCCCGGTTAACGGCCGGCTCCAAACACTAACATTTATGTAAGTGTATTTTTTTAAGTGCTTTTGTAAGTGTATGTTTGGGGGTCCAAAAAGACTACTCTAATTTACATTATTCCTTAAGTTAATAAATTCGTTCGGTAACAGCATTCTGGAACGAATTATGGCCGTTAACCGGGGTTCCACTGTACATATAGTACTTAAATGAGTAATGAAATAGATTAATAAACATTTAAAATCACATTTATGTGCCTTTATTGAAGAGACTTGTTGGCATCTGGAAGATAGGGAGGAGGAGAGAGGGAGGACTTATTGTTTGGAAGGGGGAATCCCCCTGCATAAAGATTTTAGGTATCGAAGCCCTCTCTCGGGTTACTTCCCTTCTTTGTCTTTTACCGCCACTAGGACCAGCTTGAGAGTCACTGCACCCCTGTCACACAAAATAACTGTCCAGAGAGGTCTGTTTCTGGCGTCTCTTTAAGATTTGCCTAAAATGGGACATGGTTTTGTCACTGAACATGCTGCAGAGATGGCTTGTTTCAGCCTGCTCAGGGTGATATTTCTCAGCAAATGCTTGCACCCTACTCCACATTGCACAAATCTCTTTAATCTCTGAAGAAGGCACCTCCTTCACTCCCTCTTCCTCCTCCTCTGAAGCAAGTTCCTCAGCTGTGGTCTGTTGCTGTTTCAGATGAAGCTCTTGCAGCTCTTCAGTGGTTAGCTCTTCCCTGTGGTCCTTCACCAACTCTTCCACATCCTCGCCACTCACCTCCAACCCCATGGACTTCCCCGATGCCACAATACATTCGAGAACAGGCAGAGGGTCGGCAGGGTCAGCCTCAAACCCTTCAAAATCCCTCTCGAGGACACATTCTGGCCACAATTTTCTCCAAGCAGAGTTCAAAGTCCTGGAAGTCACTCCCTCACAAGCCTTACCTATAAGGCTTATGCAGTTGTAGATATTGAAGTGATTTCTCCAGAAGTCTCTTAGGGTCAATTCAGTGTCCGAGGTCACTTCAAAGCACCTTTGAAACACTGCTTTCATGTAGAGTTTTTTGAAGTTTGAAATGACCTGCTGATCCATGGGTTGGATGAGAGAAGTGGTGTTAGGAGGCAAAAACTTCACTGTTATAAAACTGAAGTCCCTAGACAATAGGTCTACCAAGTTTGGAGGATGAGCAGGAGCATTGTCCAGTACCAGGAGGCACTGGATTGGCAAATTATTTTCCTGGAGGTATTTTTTCACATTGGGGCCAAACACTTCATGGACCCAGTCAATGAAAATTTGCCTTGTGACCCATGCCTTATTGCTAGCCCTCCATGTCACACACAATTTACTCTTTACGACATTGTTTTTCTTGAACACTCGGGGATTTTCAGAGTGATACACCAGTAAAGGCTTCACTTTGAAATCCCCACTAGTGTTACCACAGAACAAAATTGTAAGCCTGTCTTTCATAGGCTTGTGTCCTGGCAGTGCCTTTTCCTCCTGCGTGATGTAGGTCCTTTTTGGTATTTTCTTCCAAAACAGGCCTGTTTCATCACAATTGAACACTTGTTGGGGTTGGAATTTTTTAGTCTCTACGTACCCCTTAAATTCACTCACGAATTTTTCAGCCGCATGTTTGTCTGAACTTGCAGCATCACCATGCCTTACAATGTGTATGCCACTATGTTTCTTAAATCTATCAAACCAGCCTCTGCTGGCCTTAAATTCACTAACATCAGCACTCATTCCAGGTATTTTCTTTTTGAAATCTGCGTGCAACTGCCTTGCCTTTTCACAAATGATCATCTCCGAAACACTATCTCCCGCTAACTGTTTATCGTTGATCCACACCAGCAACAACTTCTCAACAAATTTGACTGTTTGTGATCTATTTTTTATTAACATATCTACACCGTTCGCAACATCAGCTTCCTTGATTTCTTTTTTCTTTGCCAGGATAGAAGTGATTGGTGATTTGTTTTTGCCATACATCCTGGCAAGCTCCACCACACGCACACCACTCTCATATTTTTGTACAATTTCTTTCTTCAATTCTATCGTATTTCTCACTTTCTTTACCAAAGGGCTGGCACTAGGAAGTTTCTTTGGGCCCATGGTTAATTATAGCAGTCGAATTCAATCAACAAGCACAAAACACAATGAATTATTGTGAAATGTTTGGATGAGCACGCAGTATAATGTTCACTTGAGAAGAAACAAAGCCACACTGACTCACGATGCCTGCGTGGGCAGGCGGACAGGTCTGGTACGCTGGTCAAAGCTCAGGACACAGTGTGAAACTCGAGACAAAATTTAGCCGAAAAAAGCAATTGAAACTCTAAATGGCTGAAGCTTAAGGTGGCCGAAACTCGGGGTTCCACTGTACCTTAAAATTGAGCTCAAAGTAGCGGAAATGTTTGATTTTTGCCGATGTTCAAGAGTAAACAAATGACGTCACCGTCCAATATGTGTGTATCTGGACAGTCTAATACACAGTCACAAATGGGTTGACATTATTTATACAATTACAGTGGAACCCTGAGTTTCGGCCACCCAGAGTATCAGCCGCTTCGAGTTTCGGTCGCTTTTTTCAGCCTAATTTTGTCCCGACTTTCGGCCGTTGCCCCGAGTTTTGGCCTGCGTACCAGACCTGTGTGCCTGCCCCGCGCTTGCGCGCCTCTCCGCGCAGGCGTCATGAGCCAGTTTAGCTTTGTTTATCTTTGAGTGAACATTACCCTGCGCACTCATCAAAACATTTCACAATAAATTCATTGTGTTTAGTGCTTGTTTATTGATTGTGACTGTGAAATTAGCCACCATGGGCCCAAAGAAACTTCATAGTGGCAGCCCTTTGGTAAAGAAAGTGACAAACACAATAGAATTGAAGAAAGAGGAGTGGAGGAGGAAGAGAGAGGAAAGAATGTGCCTTCTTCAGTGATTATATGATACTGTACTAAAGCAGCACGAGTCGATAAAGGCTATAGCACCAGCCAGAGATAAAGTGTAGCATTAACAGTGTAGCAAGTAAGTTAAGCGATTAATCGATAGGAAATGGACAGCATGAAACTGACTCCTCCAATGTTGTTGGAGTTATATAGGGCGACTGACAACACCGCCGTCTCTGGCGGCAATCATCACTCCTATGTAAGGCTTATCTTTCAGTGGCTCTTATACACCCAACAACAAACAACACAGCAACACTCGTCAGATTAGGGAGAGAGACATATGACATATTT
>WNWK01021064.1:0-34678 GCA_009830355.1 Cherax destructor | reverse complement strand
AAATAGGTACCTGGGTTGTTAGTCGACTGGTGGGTCGCATCCTGGGGGACAAGATCAAGGACCCCAATGGAAATAAGACAGACAGTCCTCGATGACGCACTGACTTTCTTGGGTTATCCTGGGTGGCTAACCCTCCGGGGTTAAAAATCCGAAGAAATCTTATCTTATCTTAACATGTTTGTTAGTGACAGTATGATTACTAATTCAGTACCAAACATTTGTGTCTAAACAAGAATTGGCAATGAAATCAAAAGATCTGCATCAAAACATTATTATCATAGCATGAAAACAACAGAAAATGGGAAAAATTTGAAAAAAAAACGATAAATGTTTATTGTTTCTGCAAGCGGCAGTGCTCCATGTTGCCGACACCACATCATTTGCACCAACTTCGCGGGCTTATATCTCGAAAGTACTGGCTCTAAATTTTTTTTAGCCTATCCTATTTCTAAAAATGCGCTCTTTATTTAAAGAAAAAAAAAATTCAAAATATTCGGGGCAGTACGCAGGTGAACGTATATCTGTTGGACAGTTTAAGGGTTAAAGGACAACTCTTCGGACACCTCCAATACCCCTGTACCTCTTGCTGGTGCCAGTTCGTCACCTGCTTCTGGTAACGGGGTTCCGACCGGCCCTTTTGACACGTCTGACCTTCGCTCTTTTCTGACGTTGATTCCGGCTTTTTCCTCTACAGTGCGGCAATTTTCGAATTGCTCGCCCATCACACCCTCAGGAAACAACCTCCCGGTCCCACATCCAAACATGATCCTTTAGGCTCTCTTACATGACGATTTGACACTTCCTTCTCATTCATCTCAGAAACGACCAGCTCGTCACGCACTCCCCTTAAACACTTTGTTTCACACTACTCAATGGACAGAGTTTTTCACTCTACAACCGACTTCTCCTAATACCTGTCTTTCCGATCATAGTATTGGTAAAGCTCTCCTACGGCATGTAGGTAAAGTTATCTCATTTCATATTCTCAAGAGCGGCACTCGCATCATCACGGTCCAGAATGCTGGCCAAGCTCGTGATCTTTTCTCCTTACGACCATAGATACTATTCCTATCACTATTGACAAACATCATTCTCTCAATTCTTGTAGTGGTACTGTCATTTTACTCCACACCATTGTCCAACGGAATTTCCAGACATGTGGTGATGACATTCTGCAGCAGCTTGAGCTCCAAGACCTCCCTATCCTCAAAGTTGACACTTTTGTCCTCCCTGCCTGTAAGCGAAGATGTTATCCTTGAAATATAGCTCGTTTAACATTTGACTGCCGTGAACTTCCACCCTCGGTCTACATTGCAGATCACCGGTTACAAGTTCGAAAGGTGACCCCTACACCACAACAGTGTAGAAACTGCTGGTGTTTTGGTCATCCAGCGAAATATTGCAGGTCCATGGCCGAATGCCCAGTCTTGGTGCCGACGACTATGCCAGTTCTTCTTTAATCTACCTCCTCTTGCCTTAACTTTCACAAGGCACATCCATCGTATTCTCGCCGTTGTCAGGTTTACCTAAATGACCGGGAAATCCGTGCGGAAGGTTTCTCATATGCTATGGCCGTCTCATCTACGCCTTCAAGGGAGACTTCCCCATATTTCCTATTCTCGCATTGCTAAACATCGCCCCACTTATGTGGTCCCAACTTCCCCAGCTTCCTCTGTGGTCGTCCCATCCTCAGTCACCCCTGTCTCGAATCCTTTTGCTGTTCTTGGCTCTGAGGTCCCTTCCTCGGCATCGCATACGGTCCACACCCCTTCCTCTACTCACTCGCACAGTTCTGTGTCTACACGCCCTTGTTCTGCACCAAAACCTCAGCGCACCTAAATCTCAGCGCAAAAAATCCCCATTGCTGGGTTCTTCATCTCCAACTAGTTCTGTAACATGTGTGGAGGTTCATCCTCCTCCTCGTTCAATGTCTTCATCCCTGTCCCCTCCCACGTTTCTTGACTGCTTCCACTCCTGTCCCCTCCCAAGCCCTTTTGACAGTTTCCTCTTCCATCTCCTCGCCCTCTACTTTAGTACAGTCTATAGTCTCTCTGATGGTTGCTCACCCTCCTCCTTCCATTTCTAATGTAGTCTCCCATTCTGCATCTTTGTCTTCCGAAACACTGGAAGTTATTGCAGAATTTATTACAGAGTCTGGAACGTTGATGGACACCGCTCCACCTTCGGTTCCTCCTCCTCTCTCTTCTCCGTCTACACCCCTCCTTCCTTCACAGCGTCCCACTCCTTCTCTGATTACGAGTCTTCCGCTGCCTCCACACTTCGACTTTTCTAACCCTAGTCCATAGATACCTCTAACTTCGACTTCTATCTTTCTCTCTATAAATCATGGCTTATTTTCAGTGGAATATCCGAGGCCTCAGGGGTAACCGGGTGAGCTTCACGTGTTGCTCTCCCAGTTTTTCCCTGTTGGGGTCTGTTTGCAAGAACCCAAATTACAATCCGCTGTTATCCAGCCCTTTTCAGGCTATGATTTATTGTATTCATCGGATCCTTTTTCCGATGGAACCTTTAACGAAAGTGCTCTTCTTATACCCACTGCTGTTCCATACCATCAGCTCTATGTTCATTCTTCTCTACATTACACGGCATATCTCTCCCCTTCGCAGGCATTGTCTATCCCAGATGTTGATTTTCTGGTTTCTTCCTTGCCGCCACCCCTTCTGTTACTTGACGATTTTAACGCACCATTTTCTCTGTGGAGGGTCGCACTGTGACTCCGTGGCTTTCAGTTGGAGGCATTTCTTGCTTCTCTTTCCCTCCATGTTTTAAATACGGGTACTCCTACCCATTTTGATCCTCGAACTCATTCTTTTCCTGCATCGATCTCTCCATCTGCTCTTCCTCAACTGTCCTTGACTTCACCTGGTCTGTCCTCCTGGACTTACATGACAGCGATCATTTCCCAATCATCCTAAAGTCCCTTCGTATTTTCCACCTCCTCGTAGCCCACGCTGGCAATTTGACCGGGTGAAATGGGACCTTTACGCACATCTTACTGCCTTTCATGAGGTTTCCTTCCTCATCCTCCATTGATGAGGTTTTACATCTCTTTTTGTCCTCCGTCTTCACAGCAGCTTCACATTCTATCCCCAAACCTCGCAAGCATTCTCACAGTGCGTGCCTTGGTGGTCTCCTGCTTGTGCTCGAGCAGTACGTTTGAAACCGCTGTGTGGGGCAGGTATCGGTATAACAGAACCACAGAGAGACTCCTTGATTTTAAGCAGAAGAGAGCAATTGCTCGCCGTGTCATACGTGATGCTAAACGCACTTGCTGGCGAGATTACGTTTCTACTGTCACTTCGGCTTCCTCAGTGAGTGCAGTCTGGAAGAAAGTGCGGAAATTGAGTGGTAAATTCTCCCTACCCACCTCCTGTTCTTCAGGTTGCCGGTGTCGATATAGCACACCCTTGCCGTTGCCATTGAAATTGATAATCATCTGGTCTGCATTTCTCAGGGCCCATCTATGCCCCTCGTTCCTTTCTTCTAAGTCTGCCAGCGATTAAAGCCCTTAGATTTTTCTTCTCTCAGAGAAGAATCTTATAATGTGCCTTTTACCCTTCAAGAACTGGAGGCAACACACTCTGCTTGCCGATCATTGGCAGCTGGGCCAGACGGCATACATATTCGTATGCTACAGCATTTACATCAGTCTGCTCTTGCTGTCCTCTTACGACTCTTTAATCTTATATGGTCGCAAGGAGTTATTCCCCAGCTGTGGAAGTCTGCTATTGTTCTCCCTTTTCGCAAACCGCGTACTATGGGACGTGATACCTTCCACTACCGTCCCATCGCTCTTACCAGTGCAGTTTGCAAGGTGATCGAACGTCTAGTTAATAGACGTTTGATGTGGTATTTAGAGACGCACAATAGCCTCCGAGGCAAACTACCATTTTTCCTTAAGGCCTTCTTAACTGAAAGACATTTCCGTGTCCGGGTTGGTAATGAGCTTTCCCCGGAATTTGTCCAAGCTGAAGGTGTCCCCCAAGGTTGTGTTCTGAGCACAACACTCTTTCTGCTTGCTATAAATAATCTGGCATCTGTTCTCCCATCCAATGTTTGGTCATCGCTTTATGTGGATGACTTTGCTATAGCTTGTGCAGGTGCTGACTGCCACCTCATTGCAGTTTCCCTCCAGCATGCCATAATCCGGGTTTCCGATTGGGCCACCACGCACAGGTTTAAATTTTTAGTGGCAAAACTCATCAATTTACGTTTACTAGACGTTCAATGGTCTCTGATCATCCATTGTACCTATACGGCTCACGTATCCCAGAACGTGATACAGTCAGGTTTCTCGGCCTCCTGTTTGACCGTAGATTGTCGTGGAAGCCTCACATTACCTCTCTGAAGGCAACTTGTCTCAGCCGGCTGAACCTCCTTAAAACCCTCGCACATCTTTCATGGGGGGCTGATCATAGAACTCTCCTTTGCCTGCATTCAGCCCTAATTTTATCGAAACTCGATTATGGTGACCAGATATATTCGGCGACCTCCCCTGCTACTCTTTCCAGCCTTAATCCCATCCATCACCAGGGATTACTCTTATGCCTTGGTGCATTTCGTTCTTCCCCGGTTGAGAGCCTCTATGTAGAAGCGAACATTCCATCGTTGTCCGATCGTCGTGATGCACATTGCATTCGCTATTATGTTCGCTCTCATGACCTCCACAATCCTTCCATGTATAGGATTGTCACAGATGTTAGTAGGCGCTCTTTATGTGTCTGTCGCCCCTGTTTACTTCGTCCCTTTTCTCTTTGTCTACATTCACTCTTGTCTTCCCTTCAACTACCACCTTTATACGTTCATGTGACATCTCCCTTTCCCCTACCCCCTTGGAAAATTCCCGCTGTCCGTGTCTGTTCTATTCCTCTACCTTGCGCGAAAGCCCAACTACCTACGGCGGCTTCTCGCTCTTTCTTTCTTGACCACTTCCATTCTCATTCCCATGCCATCGCAGTATACACCAATGGTTCAAAGTCATCTGACTTTGTTGGATTCACAGCAGTCTTCCCGGACAACGTCGGGATTATACCTCTAGCACCTCCCTTACTCCCTTCTACCTCGATCTCTTGCTACCCTCTATCCCTGCACTATCCACCGTCCTGCTGCACTCCATACCCTACTAATCATCCATCTCCCTCTTACAACCCATTCTCCCTGCATCCTGCAATAACCTGCAGCGCTGTATAACCCCTGTGGTTTAGCGCTTCTATTTGATTATAATAATAACAATGTTCTCAATTTCATTATGGATGGTTGTGTGAAATATAATTTTTGTAATAAAAATACAAAAGTTTTAAAGCATTTTCTTTTCCTTAATTAAAGGTGGGATACCTTCCTGTAGCAAAGGAATTCTTAATCATAAGTTTTACCTGTCAAAACCCTAATCTCATGTTCTCTCAAGTGAAGAAATTTTTCCCTCTTTTTGAAATCAGGCCCTTGACAAGATGGACCACTGTAGAGCTTGTTCTAATGTAGCTTCCAATGGTAGTGCTGGAGTTGCTCCACTCAATGGAAATTGCATTTGGGAGTCTGTTGGGTGGTCATCTTTAAGGGTTAACAAGCATTACAAAACATAGCCTGCAGATTTGTTGGGCAACAAACGTTTTTTCTGGTTCATTTACTGCTAGATTTCTAATTGATAGTTTAGCAAAGCCTAGCTAGGTAAATGTTTAGGCAAGAGTGGTTTCCAACAGTGACCTATTAAACATTGTGGTTTTAGTTTAGTCTGAATTGATGCCCCTTTGGTTTTGATAAAGGCCTCTTCCTCCCTCTCCCCAGTTTTCACTATACGTACATATATCTAGGCTCCTGCACAGCCATGGGTTATTCTAATTTGGAACTGCTTTAGGACACTATCCTGGTACAAAGACTGTTTTGGGTATTTAGATCCCTCAAGGGAGGTTCCTTGACGCTGGTGAGGGGCTCTTGATCTAGGAAATTGGATGTGTGCTCCGGTTCCCTGAACTGAGCCTGAATACCTTCCATCCCCCCACATGCACTGTATAATCCTACGGGTTTAGCGCTCCCCCGTGATTATAATAATAATGGGTATTTAAAAACAATAGGAGACACTCGTTCACATAAACTCCAGTCCTCCCTATTCACAATGCAAATATTAAAGCTAAATTGATGTCTAATGTTCAAGTGCCACAAATGTTGACACTACAGCCAAAATATTGCAGGGTTACAGGGAAAGTGTCTGAAAAATAGAAACTTTCCTGCAATGAAGCACATCATTATTCTCACCAGTAGTCTATTTTCTTTGGAGGTTATTAAATGTGTAACCATGCAATTTTGCCTACAGGAGAAGAATACCTTCCATAGCCTATTCAGATGCCACTTCCAATGCTCAGCAGTTGGGACCAGTGGTTCCAAACCTTTTCTATGCCCTGAACCCCTAGGAAATTGTTTAATTAATGTTGCCCCACCCCTCTACAAAAGTAATATCACATTTGAACATTAAGTAAAATTTCTAATTTTTTAATCTCAAAATTTAACCAAATACAGTACTGGGAGTGAACAAATTGAACCCCCTGAAATGCCATCTCACACTCCAAGTTGGTAACCCCTGATCTAGACAGATTAATTCATTTAATATTAATCTTCCCTTCCTCTGGAATTTGAATGGACAGTAAAAAGCTTTTCACAAGTGCTAGTTTTCTATTTCTAGCACCTGCCCTATAATAATAATAATAATAATAATAGCACATGCCCTCACCATTGTGGAAATGTTACATACTCTTCCCACCATACAGACTGATGGATTCTTTTCCAGACTACTATCCATATGAGCTATTGCCATCTCCTTGGTATTCTCTATTGTGCTTTCCATCCTAACCATGGTTAAAAGTTTCCAGTAGGATCATGGTTTCCCTGCTCTTCCACTCCATTTCCAAGAGGTCACTACAATTAAAGGAACAAGTTTTAACCCTTGGATTGAGTTTGTCAGTGACCTGAGACCCCCTAAAAGTAAATTACTTCCCAGCAAAGCCTGAAGTTACTGTTCTTGCATTGCCAGTGACAAAAAAGTGCAAAGGTTTTATTAAATAAATTACAACAGAAAATGGTACAAATTACCTGCAAGTCAGTACACTAAATATACAGAAGGACTACTATGTTAGCACATGCCCTTCTATTATTATTATTATTATTATAATCAAAAAGAGCGCTAAACCACAAGGGTCATACACCGCAGCAGGGCAAGGAAGGATGCAGGGGTATTGGGTAGCAAGAGGGAGAGGGATGATTATTAGGTTATGGAGTGCAGTGGATCTGAAATACGTAGGGAGAGACTGGTCAGAGAAATAGCAAACATCGAACTAAAACTAAAGGAATCTTACAGGAATCAAGAAATGCGGGAAGAACTAAAAGCCATAAATGAAATTGAAAGAAACCCAAAGTATTTCTTTTCTTATGCCAAATCAAAGTCGAGAACAACATCCAGTATTGGGCCCCTACTTAAACGGGATGGGTCCTACACAGATGACAGCAAGGAAATGAGTGAGCTACTAAAGTCCCAGTACGACTCAGTTTTTAGTGAGCCGCTAACCAGACTGAGAGTCGAAGACCTAAATGAATTTTTTATGAGAGTGCCACAGAACTTGGTAGACGCAAACCTATCTGACATTATCCTGACGCCAAATGACTTCGAAAAGGCAATAAATGACATGCCCATGCACTCCGCCCCAGGCCGAGACTCATGGAACTCTGAGTTCATCAATCCTTCCCTATCACGTGCTTTTAACATTCTATGGAGAGGGAGAATGGACACTGGGGGTCGTCCCGCAGTTACTAAAAACAACAGACATAGCCCCACTCCACAAAGGAGGCAGTAAAGCAATAGCAAAGAACTACAGACCAATTGCGCTAACGTCCCATATCAAAAAAATCTTTGAAAGGGTTCTAAGAAGCAAGATTGCCACTCATTTAGATACCCATCAATTACACAACCCAGGGCAGCATGGGTTTAGAGCAGGTCACTCCTGTCTATCCCAACTACTGGACCACTATGACAAGGTCCTGGATGCTCTAGAAGACAAACAGAATGCAAGTGTTATATACACAGACTTTGCAAAAAGCCTTTGACAAGTGTGACCATGGTGTAATAGCACATAAAATGTGTGATAAAGGAATAACAGGAAAAGTTGGTAGATAGATCTGTAATTTCCTAACAAATAGAACACTAAGAGTAGTAGTCAACAGAGTAAAGTCTGAGGCAGCTACAGTGAAAAGCTCTGTTTCACAAGGCACAGTACTCACTCCCATCTTGTTCCTCATCCTCATATCGGACATAGACATGGATATAAGCCACAATGCCATGTCTTCCTTTGAAGATAATAATAATAATAATAATAGTTTATTTAGACATGATACAATGTTTAGACATGATACAATAGTTAGGTACGTATAAATGAGGTGTACATGCCAAAAGCCCCTAATATGCTGTGCATTGTGGGCATTCTTAAGACTAATTAATAGCAGACTACATGGTAAAAAATTATGGTTGATAATTTACAAAATAGGTATAATTAAATATGTAAGTTGTAAAATTTGAACATAAGTTGAACATAATTTATTAATTGTTGCAATGCAATTAATTGAATGAGATCAAACAATTTAAAACAATTAGTTGCATTGCAATTTCAGTTTATATGGTCATTATATAAGTTTCATAGAGTACAAGAGAGTGAATTATTTTTTTGTTAATGTTATAGAAACAGTTAGCTCAATATGCATTATTTATAATAGGTTTTTACATTTTAGTGATTAATCAACTTTGTTGGGAATGTTTGATATTGTGCACCTAGGTTTGGGTGAGAAGGTTGTTTTTTAGCATCGTTTTGAATTGGGGTACAGGCAGGGTTTCTTTGGCAATCACAGGTAATGAATTCCAAATTTTCGGGCCTCTTATATGCATTGAGTTTTTGCATAGTGTTAGATGGACACGGGGAACATCGAGGAGTGATCTGTGTCTAGTGTTATGGTCATGTGTTCTGTTAAAGTTGGTAAGGAGAAGTTTAAGTGGTGTGTTAATATTTGCATAGATTGTTCTATGTATGTAATAGGCACAGTAAAAAGTATGGATGTCTTTTATGGTGAGTAAGTTTAGATTTTTGAATATTGGTGGAGTATGTTGTCTGGAGTGTGAATTTGTTATCATTCTAACTGCTGCCTTTACAAAGGTATTTGCAGATTACAGACAAGTTACAAAGGTATTTGCAGATTACAGGGTAAAGGTCAGAGATGGGCCCAAGTTTGATAGCTGAACAAGGTACAATGGTAATTAATTACCTTGTAACTAGTGAATTAATTACCATTGTACCTTGTTCAGCTATCAAAACTTTGGGGCCCAGTCTCTGGACCCTATATATACCTCTGTAATCTGCAAATACCTTTGTAACTTGTCATGATTGTGACCATCTGAGTTCATTACCTTTGTAACTTGCTCAGCTATCAAACTTTGAGGTCCAGTCCCTGGACCCATTATGTACCTCTGTAATCTTTTGACTACCGCCCACAGGATGGGTATGGGGTGCATAATAAAGATATCAAACTAACTGCTGCCTTTTGTTGTGTTATCAATGGTCTGAGATGAGTTATTGATGTTGAGCCCCATGCGCAGATTCCATAGGTGAGGTAGGGGTAAATGAGTGAGTGATAAAGGGAAAGGAGAGCTGGTTGTGGAACATAGTACCGTATTTTGGATAGTATTCCCACGGTCTTTGAAACTTTTTTGGAAATTTGTTGTATATGTGTCTGAAATTTTAGGCCACTGTCAAGGTGGATTCCTAAGAATTTTCCCTCAGTGAGTTTTGTGATAGGGGACCCATTTATCATTATGTTAAGTGGTACATTTGTAGCTCTGTTCCCAAACTGAATGAAATAGGTTTTATCAATATTTAGAGTAAGTTTGTTAGTCATCATCCAGGTAGATATTTTCTGCAATTCAGCATTTACAGTGTTGGCTAGTATGTCTGGCTTGGGTGAGAGATAACGTATGTAGTGTCATCTGCAAATAGTATGGGTTTGAGTAGTTGAGATGCATTTGGTAGGTCGTTAATGTAAATGAGAAAGAGAAGTGGGCCAAGAACACTTCCCTGTGGGACACCAACTGTAATTGTTTGTGTGGAAGAGTTAGCTCCATTTGTGTACACATATTGGCTTCTGTTGCTAAGGTATGATTTTAGGTAGTTGAGGGAGTGCCCTCTGTTACCACAGTGTGATCATTTTAGGTGTAACAGATCATGGTCAACTGTATCAAAAGCTTTACATAAATCAATGAAGATTCCCACTGGGATTTCTTTTTTCTCTAGAGCGGTGTAAATTATTTCTAGCATGTGTATAATAGCATCATTTGTATTTTTATTAGGCCTGAATCCAAATTGACAGTGGTTGAGTACATTGTGGGAGGTGAGGTAGGAATATATCTGTATGAATTAATTTTTCAAAGATTTTGGAGAGAAGGGGTAAGTTAGATATTGGCCTATAGTTATTCAGGTCTGTTTGATCTCCTCCTTTATGTATGGGGGTAACCCTCGCTATTTTGAGTATTGATGGGAAGGTAGAGGATTCGATGGATTTGTTAAATAGTGTTGCAATAATTGGTGAGAGAACGTGAGAGGCTTTTTTGTATATAAAAGGTGGTAAGTTATTTAGGTCTCCTGCCTTTTTTTTTAATGTGTTGATTATAAGTGAAACTTCTATTGGGTTGGTCGGGGCTAGGAATAGTGTGTTCGGATAGGTGCCTGTGAGATAGTCGTTAGGTGGAGTGTTTGAACCCGAATCTGCATGACAGTGTCCACCATTGAAGACACTGCAAGACTCCAAGCAGACATCAACCAAATCATTAAATGGGCTGCAGAAAACAATATTTAGTTCAATGATGAGAAATTTCAACTACGTACTCAGATATGGAAAATGTGAGGAAATTAAAATTTCATCGGAGTATTAAACAAATTCCAACCACACAATAGAGCGAAAAACTAATGTCAAAGATCTGGGAGTGATTATGTCAGAGGATCTCACCTTCAAGGACCATAACACTGTATCAATCGCATCAGCTAGAAAAATGACAGGATGGATAATGAGAGCCTTCAAAACCAGGGATTAGTTTTTGCCAATAATTTACCAAATTTGATAGGGGAGAAAATTTTGCCTATAAAAATATAAGGAAGACTTCTCATTATTGACTGATGACTTGGAAAAATTGGTAGGTTCACCTGCCTTCACATTCAAGCAATGGAAATAGTCACTTTGAATTTTCTAAGTTTCTAGGTAATTTACATAATAAACTATGTACAGTGGACCCTCGGTTAAAGGCCGTTCCGGTTAGAGGCCAGTTTTTCGGCTCCCGGTTAGAGGCCGTATGGGATGCGTCCATCCACCAGCTGGGGTTGCTTGTGCTTCAGTTTGCCTGTGTCTCTCAGTGCGTGAGGAAGCTTCTGCTCATTCATCCAAACATTTTTCTATAACCCATTGGTTTTGGTGGTTATTTATCAAGTGCAACTGCAAAATAAGTCACCATGGCCCCATGGAAAGTTCTTAGTAAAGTTCCTTTGGTAAAGAAAGTGAGAAACACGATAGAATTCAAGGCAGGCAGGCATAGAGGCAAGGAGAGTAGCAGGCATGCAGGGAGTGTAGCAGGCAGTCAGGGAGTGTAGCAGGCAGGCAGGGAGTGTAGCAGGCAGGCGGGAGTGTAGCAGGCAGGCAGGGAGTGTAGCAGGCATGCAGGGAGTGTAGCAGGCATGCAGGGAATGTAGCAGGCATGCAGGGAGTGTAACAGGCATGCAGGGAGTGTAGTTGGTGGAGTGACTCTCAAGCTGATCCTAGTGGCATTAAAAGACCACAGAGAGAACTGTAGTGATACCGCTCTTGTGGAGAGCCGCAGCAGGACACAATACGGCACCACCTCAGGGGGCCCCTAACAATAACAACAAACAGTACGGCGATGGCCCAGCATGGCGTGTGGTCTCGCTCTTACACAAATACATTCGTGATGCAGATTACATGGTAAGCTTAAATATGTCGCCAGTAGCTATAGCTTTTCTGAGGACATATGCACCTTACATCACCTGTCCTGCAGCAGCAGTCATTAGATGTATTTTCTTCTGTTGCAGACATGTACCATGGATTTTGTGTTCAATAAAGCCTAGAAATGAGGCCTGTGTTTTTATCACAACAATTTATTGAACACAAATATCCTGGGCTACCTGGTGGCGATTCTGAGCTAGACTACACAGCAAAATGGAGCGTTTACTGAAACCTGAGAGGCTAGACTCTGACCTCAGTGTATCAACGGCTGCTCAGTAATGGAAGCACTGGTTTAAGACTTTCGAAAACTTCTTGAGAGCCTTTCCTCAGGAAGATCTAGATAAACTAAGCCTGCTCATCAACTTTGTGTCACCTAAAATCTATGAGGTTATTTATGAGTGTAATACCTATGAAGATGCTATCAATGCCCTCAAGTCTCAGTATATTAAGCCCACAAATGAAATCTTTGCACGATATCGTCTTGCAACTCGCCGCCAGCAGATTGGTGAATCCTTAGAGGAATACTTTCAAGCATTGAAAATATTAGGTAAGGACTGTAACTTCCGAGCGGTGACAGCTTCTCAGTATTGTGAAGAGTCCATCAGGGATGCTTTTATCAGTGGCCTGCAATCACCAATAATAAGGCAGCGTTTATTGGAGAATAAAACTCTGGACTTAGCCACTACCCTTGACCAGGCAAGATCATTAGATTCAGCTCAGAAGAATTCTGAAGTGTACAGTACTACCCAGCCTTCTCGAGTGGTAAGTGCTGTAACTCCCGACCAAGACTCTTTTAATGAGGTTACCGTGGAACCTGCTTCAGTGACAGCAGCTGCAGGCACAAAGTGTTTCTTTTGTGGTTTTTCAAGACATCCACGTCCAAAGTGTCCGGCTCGTGAAGCAATGTGCCATCAATGCCATAAGAAAGGTCACTTTGCTAAAGTATGTCGTGCTAATACATCAACAAGAGCTAGTGCTTCTATGCATTCCGACCAGGCGACTCTAGCAACAGTGACTTCCTGCGGCTGCTCCAAATTCACTGTCAAAGGCAGTTGTGAAAGTGTTCATCAAAGGAACAGAAGTAGATGGTCTGATTGACAGTGGCAGCTCAGAGAGTTTCATCAACCTTGACGTAGTTAAACGCCACTCCTTGACGGTACACCACTCATCAGGTACCGTTTCCATGGCATCAACATCTCTCTCTATTCAGACGTTAGGGTTTTGTAAGGTAAACCTTAGAGTTAATGACAGGGATTATCAAGATGTACATTTAGCTGTTCTGCCACAACTGTGCTCTGATGTGATCCTTGGTCAGGACTTTCAGAAGCGTCATGGTAGTGTTACCTTAACATATGGAGGTGAACTGCCTCCTCTCGTTGTCTGTGGTCTTAGCACTTTAAGGGTAGACCCACCAAAGCTGTTTGCGAATCTTACTGCGGATTGTCATCCTATATCAGCTAAGTCACGCCGCTATTCTTATGAAGATAGGATGTTCATTGAGAAAGAAACTCAGAGGCTGCTGAAGGAGGGTATTATAGAACCAAGTAATTCTCCGTGGCGTGCACAGGTCGTTGTTGTCAAGGATGATTATAGGAAACGGAGGCTGGCTATCGACTATTCTGAGACAATCAACAAATTTACACTTCTTGATGGGTACCCTCTACCTCGAATTGATGATACAGTGAACAAAATTGCTCAGTACTATGTGTTTAGCACAATTGATCTACGAAGTGCCTATCATCAAGTCCCTATAAGGAATGAAGATAAACCATACACAGCGTTTCAGGCTAGTGACGGCCTCTATCAGTTTACCAGAGTCCCTTTTGGGGTTACCAATGGGGTAGCCTGTTTCCAACGAATTATGGATTCACTCATTCAGGAAGAGCAACTTATGGGAACTTATGCATATTTAGATAATGTTACCATTTGTGGCAAGACCCAGGAGGAACATGATGCAAACCTTGATAAGTTTTGGAAGCTGCCAAGAAGAAAAATATCAGTTACAATGAAGAAAAGTGCACTTTTTCCACTAAAAGGCTTAACATCCTTGGTTATGTGGTGGAAGGAGGTGCAATATCCCCAGACCCTGAAAGACTTCGACCTCTACGGGAACTTCCAATGCCCCAAGACAAAAAGTCACTCCAAAGAACTCTTGGTCTTTTTGCTTATTACTCACAGTGGATCTACAACTATTCAAGTAAGTTCGCCCACTGAGTGCTACCACGATATTTCCTGTGACAAAGGAAGCAGAAACTGCTTTCTATACTCTCAAACAGGATATTGAAAACTCAGTAGTTCAGGCCATTGATGAGTCCCTACCATTCGAGGTGGAAACGGATGCATCTGAAGTTGCCATTGCTGCAGTCCTATCTCAGGCAGGACGTCCCGTTGCTTTCTTTCAAGAACTTTTCAAGGATCAGAGAAGTGCTATGCTGCTGTAGAAAAGGAAGCCCAGGCCATCATAGAAGCAGTTCGCCACTGGAGGCATTATTTAACAGGCAGACATTTCACTGTAAGGACTGACCAACGGTCCGTGATGTATATGTTTGACAAGAAGCACAAAAGTAAGATCAAGAATGACAAGATATTACGCTGGAGGATGGAACTATCGTGTTATAACTTTGATATTCTGTATCGACCGGGTGAAGAAAACATTTCACCTGATGCATTCTCAGGTCCCACTGTGGAGCAGCATGTCATGATTTGCAATCACTCTCAGAGCTCCACAAGGCCTTGTGTCACCCAGGAGTTACACACCTGTATCATTTTGTTAAATCTAAGAATATGCCCTACTCAGTGGAAGAGGTGCGACAAGTGATCAGATCATGCAGAGTATGTGCAGAGTGCAAGCCAAACTTTCACCAGCCAGAGAAAACTCATCTCATAAAAGCCACCCAGCCTTTCGAGAGACTGAATATAGATTTCAAAGGACCTCTACCAAGCATAAACCAGAATAGGTATTTCCTTAACATAGTAGATGAATATTCTAGGTTTCCTTTTGTGTTCCCCTGTGCAAATATGACTGCTTCAACTGTCATCAGTTGTCTTTCCCAGTTATTCGCTATTTTTGGTATGCCGGCCTATATCCATTCAGACAGGGGATCCTCGTTCATGAGTAATGAACTTCATGAGTTTTTGGCTAACAAAGGGATTGCTTGCAGCAGAACAACAAGCTACAACCCTCAAGGCAATGGTCAAGTGGAGCGGTTCAATGGTACTATATGGAAGTCAGTTACAATGACACTGAAATCTCGCAATCTACCGGTTCAACACTGGCAGACTGTCTTACCTGATGCCCTTCACTCTATTAGATCATTGCTGTGCACAGCTACTAATGCTACCCCTCATGAGAGACTCTTCAACTATTCACGTCGTTCCTCTACGGGAGCCTCCATGCCCACCTGGTTATGTCACCCTGGACCCATTCTCCTGAAGAGTCACCGTAGGATGAACAAGACGGATCCTTTAGTGGAAGAGGTAGAGCTCCTACAAGCTAATCCGCATTATGCCCACATTCGCTACCAAAATGGTGAAGAGACTACTGTATCTACAAGACACTTAGCCCCAGTTGAAACCAATGTTAGTGCGGAATCTCAAGATACACCAATAGATGTTGCGAAAGATGCTTCGGTTTCTCCAGGGAAGCCTTTTCAGGCTACCGATATTGAAATAGAGGATGCCGCTCCAGTAGATAGTCAAACCCCGCTAGAAAATACCAAACCCGGTGAAGAGGCTCAAGGGCTACGAAGGTCTGGACGTACACGTCACCCACCTAACCGTTTGGAGGATTACTGTATCTGATATTTTAGAAGGGGGAGATTGTAGTGATACCGCTCTTGTGGAGAGCCGCAGCAGGACACAATACGGCACCACCTCAGGGGGCCCCTAACAATAACAACAAACAGTACGGCGATGGCCCAGCATGGCGTGTGGTCTCGCTCTTACACAAATACATTCGTGATGCAGATTACATGGTAAGCTTAAATATGTCGCCAGTAGCTATAGCTTTTCTGAGGACATATGCCCTTACATCACCTGTCCTGCAGCAGCAGTCATTAGATGTATTTTCTTCTGTTGCAGACATGTACCATGGATTTTGTGTTCAATAAAGCCTAGAAATGAGGCCTGTGTTTTTATCACAACAAGAACTTTGCTACCTGAAGTCCTTACAGAGGGGATTACCCTTCCAAACACTAACTCTTCCCTCTTTCCTCCTCCCTATCTTCCAGAAGCCAGCATTAGTCTTCAATAAGGTATGTAATACTGATTTAATTGTTAAAAAAAAAAAAATAATAATATTTTTGTCTGGAATGGATTAATTGTATTTACATTAATTCTTATGGGAATATTATTTCGGTTAAAGCCATTTCGGTTTAAGGCCCAGCTTTTGGAACGGATTACGGCCTTTAACCGAGGGTCCACTTATAATAATTGTACTTATGTGTACCTGTACCTAAATAAACTTACTCAAGGTTTTCCATGAACTATCAATTATGTGAAAAAAAAAAATTATTGTGGGACTAGTCCCAAAATCTGCACACAAAAATTCCTCCCTACAAAAGCAAAGGACTTGGCAGGAGATGCAACATTCCCCCAATGAAAAGCAGGGGCGCCACGAGTACACTAAGAGACAACACAATAAGTGACAGGGGCCCAAGACTGTTCAACTGCCTCCCAGCATACATAAGGGGGATTATCAATAGACCCCTGGCTGTCTTCAAGCAGGCACTGTAAAGGCACCTAAAGTTGGTACCTGACCAGCCAGGCTGTTGTTCGTATGTTGGACTGCATGTGGCCAGCAGTAACAGCCTGGTTGATCAGGCCCTGATCCACCATGAGGCCTGGTCACAGACAGGGCCGCAGGGGCATTGACCCCCGGAACTCTCTCCAGGTGAAACTCCAGGATAGTGCAGGGGTAGAAGGTAGCAAGAGGGGAGTGCTAGAGGCATCATCAGAGTTTGTAAAGAAAGGGGAGTGCTAGAGGCATCATCAGAGTTTGTGTAAAGAAAGGGCAGTACATAGAGTGGAGATGACATTGGAGGTAAATTCTGCGTGCTTGTTAATAGTGGGCAGTCCAACAGAATGTGGCTAACAGAAACTGGAACCTGACAATTCTCACAGAGGAAAAGGGTGCCTCTCCATGAGATACCCGTGAGTAAGACGAGTGTGGCCGATGCAAAGATGGGGAGAGATAGTCTCCTAACCTCGACATTGATGACAAGAAGATGGCAAGAAACCTATACTTGGTTTATTTTGAATGTATGTACTAGTTTGTTATTGAGCAGATCAGACCAACGTTGTTGTCAACGGTCCGAAGGTGGGTAGCAATTACAGCAAAATAGTCCATGAATGGAACACCTCTATATGAAACTGGGAGGTCATGTACTGCTGACCACGCAGCAGTGTCTGCTTGTTCACTGACCTGTATGTCACCATGACCAGTGACCCAACAAAAAACTATCTTTGTGCTTGCTAGAGATACGGCATAACCCAAGTTGGATATGAAGAACTAGGGGATGAGGTGTATCAAATTTTTGTATAGCCTGTAAACACTAAGGGAGTCTAAAACAACCACAAATGGTGACACAATACAAATAGGAATAAGTGCTACGAGAATGGCATACAATTTAGCCATAAAAATGCTAGCCGAGGATAATAAATGACCTCGCACGATGCTGTCCGGAAACACTGCTGTGAATCCAACGCCGTCAGAAGACTTGGAACCATCGATGTACACTGCAATGGCATATTTATTTTAATCAGGGTGCAGTGCCAAATTCATAAGGGTAATATAGTGCCTGAGAAATGTGAGGCATTCAGATTTGATCCAAGGAAGAGATGAAAAGTCCAGTTCTGTGGATCAAAAATCCCTCATCAGCATCTCTTAAGGGGTGCACGACCCATATAATGGGGAAATATCCCCATTATTTATGCCAAAAGAGAAGCTGGGTGTTTAGATAGCATCCTGTGGGAAGTAGGGCACCCGTCCCAGAGAAGAGATCCCTACCCCTAGGCACAAATCACTTTAACCTCACCATCTAGTTATAATAATAATAATAATAATAATAATAATAATAATAATATTTTTATTTCATTGCAAGTTTACATCGAGGTTTTGTAATTACAATCATGAACTGAAGTTAAAATGACCCAGAATTAGGGAGATACAATGAGGGAGTGGGGAAAGAGGGAACTGTCCACATGTATCAACACTTTTCTCACCACATTCTTCCCACAAATGCTTAATCATAAGAATAAGGGATGATGAGCACAAGTAGTGCTTTCAGGGAGGTTTTCAACCTGTGCCCTGAGCCTATACTCTTGTTTCCGGTCATCTTGGCCCATACCCAATACATATCTGAATCTGAATCTGTTCTCATAATACAATTTTTTTTGACCTTATCAGGCTGGTTAGGGTTGATCAGTAAAGTTTTGTTTGGTCTATTGTTATTTGTCCCATTCTGTACTGTTTTCCATATAGGTGTTTTATATTATTGGATTTGAGAATGTGGGTGTTAGCCAGGGACTGTAGTCTCTTAGCTATGATCTGTTTAGTTTTTTTAGTTGGGTCTTTTTTAGAAAATTATTAATACATACATCAGTATCTTTATAGATTTCTAACTCGGTTTGCCAGTCGATGTTTGTCATTGCTGTTATGAAGTTATTAATAGCTGTCTCATTATGAAGTCTGAAGGCAACTTTATAGTCTCTTGAGGTAATTTACCTCGGTTGGTTATGAGAAAGGTAGGGTAGTGGTCTGTGGTATTATCTGTGATTATGCCTGATTTTAAAACTTACATAATTACAAATAGTTGTACAGTTTGGATTAATTTATAATGTGGTAATATCTCAATGGAGCAGTTTAGAAAACAATTTACAATAACAGGCAATAACAGATAATTATATGCACATTATTACAAATTATCGTACAAGTGGAATTAATTTACAATATGGGTGTATTACAATGGGACAAAGAACAGTTTCAAAACAATTTACAATATGAGATTATGTTATACAATTTAGTATATTTAGAACAATTAAATGGAATTAATAATTATTACATTTTAGTAATATTTAATGCAAGAACTTAAGAATCTAATTTAGAAGTATGTAGTGAGTTTATGGTTGAGTAATCGTTATCACAATACAGTGGTACCCCGACATACGAGCAGCTCCCAGCTCGAACAATTATGTAAGTGTATTTCTGTAAGTGCTTTTGTTTAATGTATTTTTGGGGGTTTGAAACGGATTAATCTAATTCACATTATTCCTCATGGGAACAAATTCGTTCGGTATCGGCACTCGAACAACCTTCTGGAAAGAATTAAACTCGTAACTAGAGGTACCACTGTATATAGTAGTGGAGGTGAATTTAGTTTAAGTTGAGTAGATTTATATTATTTTGGAGTTTTTTTAAATAGCCTTTGAGTAGTTGGTAGTTATTGAATATGGTTAGTCTGGTTAATTTTGGGTGAGTAGGTGATTTCTAAGTTGAGCATTAAAGTGATTAGCATGCAGGGTTCCATAGTGTTCTCTGGCAATGAATTCCAGATCTTAGGTCCCTTTAAAGTAAAGTAAAATTTATTTCATTGCAATTGTACAGAGATATTTGTAGTTACAAACATAAACTGAAGTGCAAGGAGAGCCACTGACATGCCATGGCATTAGGGCAGACAATCTAATGACTTATAAACTACGTACATAATATTTGAGAAATTTATTGAGATTATTCTAGTTATAAAATTGATTTCAAATTACAATATGATGATATTACATACATTGTAACAAGTGTTTAGGAGGATGGTAATATAAAAATTGAGATTATCTTAAGGAAAATAACATTGAGCATTTTTGTGCATTTTTTGTGCATTTTGTGCATTTATGTGCATTGCATTTTTGCATAGGGAGAGATGGACACGAGGGATATTGAAGAGTGATTTGTGTCTTGCATTATGGTTGTGTGTTCTGTTATAGTTGTCAAGGCGGATTTTGAGAGGAGGGTTTATATTTGAGTGCAGTGTTCTATGTATAATTATGCAACTGTATTTATGTGACCTATACCTGAATAAACTTACTTGCACCTGGCCAAAGGTAAACAAAGATGAGTGGTGTTAGGGTAAATTAGGTAACTGAACATTACCTAATTTAACCCTGGCTGGTCAGGTACTGATTAGGTGCTTGTCCAGCATTTTCTTGAAGACAGCATGAGGTCTATTGGTAATCCCTCCTTATGTATGTGGGAGGCAACTGAACAGTCTTGGGCCCTGGCACTTATTGTGTTGTTTCTAGCATACTCATGGCACCCTGATTTTTATTGGGGGATGTTGCACAACCTGCCACATCCTTTGCTTTCATAGGGAACGATTTCATGTGCAGATTTGGGACTAGACTCTCTATGATTTTCCAAGTGTATACGTATTATCATGTATCTTTCTTGCCTGTGTTCCAAGGAGTACAGGTCAAGGGACTTCAAGCATAACCAGTAATTTAGGTGCTTTATTGTACTAACATGTGCAGTGAAAGTTCTGTGTATTCTCCAGGGCTGCAATTTTGCCTGCCTTGAAAGGGGCCATTAGTGTACAGCAATACTCCAGCCTAGAGAGAACAAGCAGTTTAAGGAGCCTGTGGAGAACTCGCGCGGACATGAAATTATGCAAAAAAAATATATTGGGTTTTGTTTACAGAAAAATAGTGTAAGTATTTGGCAACATTTTGGTGAAAACCCCATCATAATACGATGTTTCTAAAGCAAATTATGTATAGGTACTTGAAACATGTCTGGTGGTGACCCGCCAGGTAAATATATGCATAAGCGCGAGGTGAATTTTTTATATATTTTTGTTTGTTTTTAATTTTCTGTCTATTTTCTTCATAATACAATACATTTACCACTTAACATCATTACAGTGTGGTAGGGGCTTATATCAAAGGTGGGAGGAGCTTGATAATAATAATAATAATAATTGTGGGGAATTGTGGGAGATAAGTCTATCTGGGACACCGCCACTAGCAATAAACAAACCCCCAGGGAGATGACCGACTCGTATAATTTTACCGCAGTCATTCCCTTTAAGGTATGTGAGAACTTTACCTACTCCTGACCGCACCCAAGGTGTACCTTCAATATTCTCACGTTAGCCCACTGCACTCTGGACCAGTATAAATAAATCTGAGTAGATAATATTAATAATTATGGTATGATTAAATTTAAGTGGACTGTATAGGTTATGGGCGACTGATCAAGTAGAAAGAAAGGTAGAGAACACACAATTAAGTTAACATGACCATCACTCACCTAATTAACAGCATCAAGCGGTGCATGGTAGATCATTGACCTAGCTAAAGTACATCTACTGTGCATAACAATATTATTGGCCAATAACAAAGACGACAGATGAGTACTTAGCTTTAGATGAGGGAGTCGTTTCGTTGTTGACGTCCTCCTGCGATCTGGTTCGATCGCGATGGTAAGGGTTGTCCCGTCGAGTCAAGGAAGGTTAATTTCGTGAACTCTTATACGCCCACAGACCGGGCGTTAGTTAACATGTGGTTGGTCGGGGTAGCGATTCAGATCCTCTCACTATTCCGACCTTATTACTGTTTATACGTATAACTTTACACACTACGTATAAACTGGCTTAATGCCCACTAGTTTATACACATTCACTGTCTCGATACTTGGATTTCGAGTAGATAACTTGCGATATGTTAGTTCATCTCCTCCGCATCCAACATGGCGTCGAGGTACGGCGTATCCATGCTAGACCGCCCGGTACAATCACCCCTGATTATTTACAACTCGGTTTCACTATATTCACCATTTCACAAAGTTCATCGAACGTATTTCAGTCTCTTCTAAGACGAAAGCCCCCCAGCATCAGGGGTTACGACTTTATCCTGTTGTATGGTCGCTTACTGAGTTCAAATAGGCCTATGCGGACATACCATGCCGGCGCCATTCGTTATTTCCACAATTACTGCCCTATTACTGGACCTCCTGGACCGATTGTCCCCTTATATTCACAGCGTCACTGGATACTCCTCCACATTACGAAAGGAGGTAATTAAGTCCGGTTTGGCCGGAATCTCCAAATTCGGCAGGCCATCCCATCACCTGAATTCCGTGTGTAGGCTGGGGTTCCACTGACCACTCCCCTCTGCCCAGCCTCTCCCGCTTCCTCCGCTGGTATGATGGTTCTCTATTACATACCCCATGAACGTTTAGCTACCAGCAGTACATTAAGGATATCTGTTCATATTGGAAAATTTATCATTACAACTTTCGGAAAATACCAATATTTTCCACACTGCGGCCGGGCAGAGTTCGTTGTTAGATGAATCAAATCGAGTCAGTTTTCAACAGGCGCTTTCCCGCCCTCCCTGGACTGAACAGCTGTCTTCCTGGTAGGTCGAATCACACTTCCTGTTTCTGGTATCCCCTGGTCCGTCTCGTCTTCAACATCACTGTGTCACTTTCCCTTAGATTTTCGTTCCAGTTGATAGAACTCCCTTTAATTCTAAGGGGATTAACTATTAATGGTGCGTAAACTCTCTTGCGCGACACAACACTTTGACATTCCTGACAACACCCTGAGCGTCTGGGTATAATGTCACCACCTTGCCCAAAGGCCACAACGTTCTTGATTGTTCAGTATCAATCAACACAATGTCACCTGGTTGAATAATTTGTCGATTCGCCGCTTCTGACACAGTATAAAAGTGTTCACGTAATGTAAGAAGATACTCTTTGCGCCACACAGTAGACCAATGATTAATTACTTTATTCAACATCTTAAATTTATCACTTAACACTGTCACATTATTATAATCCTCATCAACTTCCACAGGATTATCTCGATAGATAGGTGCAGATTCTAATTTCCGCCCACATATCAAGTGAGAAGGAGTCAGTACTTTTGCATTTGGAGTATCAATAATGTACGAGAGAGGACGATTATTTATCTGATTCTCTGCCTCCACTAATACTGCCCGGAATTCCTCCAAGTTAATTCGTTTCCGTGTAGTACTTTACGCAGACACCTCTTCACTGTACCTATCAGTCTTTCATACAATCCCCCTTGCCAAGGGGCCCTGGGAGTTATAAACTTCCAGCCACCTCTGATTTAACAGAGATTGTACGTCATTACTCTCATTTAATTCCCTCAAATGTTGGCTCTCCGCTACAAAGTTAGTGGCATTATCTGAAATCATTAGTCTCGGACAGGATCTCTAGCTGCAAATTTACGAAACAGCTGTATGAACTGTTCTGCAGACAAATTCTGTGTCACTTCTAAGTTTACTGCCCTTGTAGCGGTACAAGTGAATAAACACACATACACCTTTAAAGGAACACCATTTGCAGCACCCATTAAAATGATGGGGCCACTGTAATCTACACCGGTTACATCAAATGGCTTTATTAACTGCACTCGTTCCTTGGACAATGGTGGAGGTCCTGGGTACATATAGGTTCTGGCATCTACACGGCGACACACCACACATGTCTTAATCACCCTCTTCACACTCTGTCGCCCCTGAGGAATCCAGAAAGTTTCCCTAATGCAATTTAAGGTATCTTGTACTCCACCATGCATCACATTTTTATGGGCATTTAATACAATTAAAGTTGTCAGATGATGAGTCTTGGGCAGCAAGATAGGGTGTTTAGTATATTCACCCAATTCAGCATTTTGTAATCTACCTCTGCACTTGATTACGTCATCCTCCAAGTATAGCCCCAATTTCTCTATTATTGAACCCTTCCCAAGTTTTCCATCCCTTAGCAATTTAATTTCCTCTCCATAGATTTCTCCTTGTACTATCTGTACCCAGTATTTCAGGGGATGAGGAAAATCATATGGGATATTCATCTTGTTTATGAAGTTAAACACCAACTTCGTAACATTAATTAATTTTGGGAAGGATGAGTATCGATTTATATCAATGGCTAAGGAGGGACCGAGGACTGGAGCCGTGTTCACAGTAATTTCCACCGGAGCAATATGCGCCTTTTGAACAGGCCAGTTACCTTTATTCACCAACCAACTGGGTCCCTTAAACCACGATAAAGTCTTCACAAATTTTACATAAGTCAACCCATGAGACAAGAAATCAGCTGGGTTCTCCGCCCCGGGAATATGGTTAAAAGTTAACTTATGTTGACCCAAACTGTCATATTTCTCTTGCATCTGGTTAATCTCTGCGACTCTATTTTGGACGAATATAATCTTGCTGGTTCCGTTGCGGATCCACTGCAAGGATACCTCATTATCAGACCAAATTATGGTGTCGCTAATATTTATCTCCGGCAATTTACTCCGTAAATAATCCGCTAATTTGACACCCACATAAATGGTGGTTAATTCCAACTGAGGTAAAGTACGTAATTTAATTGGAGCCACTTTAGCTTTAGACATGACAAGAGAAATGTCTTTATCACATTGAAGATAAGCGACTGCTCCATAAGCTAATTTAGAAATTTAGAAGCATCGCAAAAAATGTGGAGTGTATTTTCCACTCCAGGGCGCTCTACACACCGCGGGAACTCCAACATTGGAACTTTCTCATAATCACCAATTAATTCTTCCCACCTGTTAACAAATTCCTCAGGTAGGGTTTCATCCCAAGCACACTTCTGCTTCCATGCCTCTTGTACCAATAATTTCCCTTGAATTGTAAGAGGCGCCACTAAGCCTAGTGGATCGAAACATTTTGAAACTTCAGCAAGCAGGGTTCTCTTCGTTAATTTCTTGGCATACTATAATTATTAGGCTTTAACGATATCAAGTCTCTTTCAGTATCCCAAGTCAGTCCCAATACATTTGCTACACCCAGATACTTCATCTCCGGGATTATCTTTATTTATTGGTCCTTTAACCTGACGAATTACTGTTCCACTCTCTGAGAGGCATATTTGAACCTTGCATTATGTCATTAGCCCCTTCATATATCTTCATTAGCTCCTCTTCAGTTGCGTCACACCCAGAAAATTGTCCACATAGAATTGTTTACTCATTATTTCACTCAGTGGACCACCTGTACGTTTAAGATGCGCATTTATCGTCGCCCGAAGTAAGAACGGACTAAGTAGCCCCAAATAAGACACTTCTGAATCTGAAAGTTCAGCGGACTAAGTGGATTGCTAGGATCCTCTGGCCACAGAAATCTTGTGTAATCCTGATCCGTTTCTTGCAATCCCACTCTCAGAAAGCTTTACTTATGTCTGCCGTAAAAGGGATAACTATTAACTCTGAAATTCATAACACATCTCCCAACTCCTCACACGGACCTGTCATCAAACAATCATTCAAATTAGGTACATTTTTATTACCCTGGCACTACAATTAAACCCCGATCCTCAAAGGAGTGGTTTGGAATCCTTCTTCACTCCGTGATGAGGTAAGTAGTGGCCATAAATATTGGCTTGCTCAGGGGTACCTCCTCTATGAACTGATTATTTAACTGTTCATTAATTATTGTATTATAAGCAGTCAACAATTCTGTGTCTTACTCAATTTGAGGCACCTCTAGTTGGTACCTGATCAGCGGGCTGTGGTTGTCGTTGGACTGCTGGGGGCCGAGTAACAGCCTGGTTGATCAGGCCTCGTCCAACAGGAGGCCTGGTCACAGACCGGGCCTGGGGGTTGACCCTGGAATTCCTCTGGGTAGACTCCAGGTAGAATTCGTGATTTGGGCCTTTAACTGACCATATGCCATCCATTAATTAGTGGGTAGTTCCGGATGGTTTAGCTTCCATGGGAGTCGCACCCAGTATTGTCCCGACTCAAATTTAACATCCTTCAGGTATTGTTCCTGAGTGAAGGAATCATCTGGACTTTCTTCATTTACATTAATCCCGATACTGTCCAGTTCCCACAACTTGTGTACTGGTTCAACGGCATTCTCTATAGAAGAATATGTACTCTGGGGCGGCGTTTCGTGCGTAAGACACACAGTGACTGCATTTATGGCTTCCTCCAGTCATTCATTACTGCGAGGAAGCCGGCCATAAATGACATGGCCTGCACCCGTGTTGAGAAGAGTGACTCCACCTCTTCGTCCTCCCTTCACAAAGGCTGCATAATAGTCGCCCTATTAATACTCCTATTGGCCCCACCGAGTCATTATTGACCACAGAGGGTGCCAGTTTCACATTATTCTGTGGGGTCTCTGCTTGGTGGCATTAAGACCCACAGTGGAGATTTTTCCGGTAGTCTATCCACGACTACTGCATTAACTTGGGTCTTCTCTCTGCCCAGACCGACGTTTATATAAACCATGTCATATGACTGGGCCCTTTATCTGAGAGAAAATCCGACAATTTTAATGGAGGATCCCCCTTCGTACCTTCATCCCATTAAGGCAACTGCGCTTAGAAAGTACGTTGCTGATCCCTGATCTAACAACGCTGTTACAGTCTTGGATTTACGCCATTTATCTTTAACTGTCATATCCAACACAGGTAGTGCTATTCAGCTAAACCATTACGAACATTAGCTGCAGTTTTACGTGCGCCACTGTAGTGTCGGGGTGATTATCCTTACCATTACTAGGATTACGCCCGCTCTTACACATCACTATGTGGTGCCTGCCATTATTGCATGGTGACAAGTATTCAGTTTGGTCTGGCAATCCCTCACATTATGATTACCAAGACATCGAATACACCAGTCCAGTCATCCAATCTCTTCACTTTCGCATCCCAAGAATTATAGGTAACGCAGAGTTTGAGAGATGGGTTTCATTACAGAAGAGACAATCTCTCTTTCTCTTGGCTCACAGCTTACCCCCCGGGTTACCCTATTGGGGTGTTTATTCTTTCTGTCTTGTTGTGACGAACCACTATTACTGGTCCCTGTCACTTGATATGTGCCAACATAACCCCTTTTAGTGGTTGGGTTGTAACTATTACTATTGGGATAATTTTTCCCTTTGTGGAACTTAGTTGATGACTCACGTCACTAGGACCAGTATTCTTAAGGTAGTGGGCTGGCTAGTTTGCAAGACAATTAATTCTTGCAAACCCGTCCTTATCTTTCCAACCCAGTAAGCCTTGTGGTACTTGTTAGATAACCACTCTATCGTCTTATGGTTCAATTTAGCTCGTAGACTCGAGAGACTGAATATAGATTTCAAAGGACCTCTACCAACATAAACCAGAATAGGTATTTCCTTAACATAGTGATGAATATTCTAGGTTTCCTTGTGTGTTCCCCTGTGCAAATATGACTGCTCAACTGTCATCAGTTGTCTTTTTCCAGTTATTCGCTATTTTGTAATGCCGGCCTATATCCATTCAGACAGGGATCCTCGTTCATGAGTAATGAACTTCAGGAGTTTTGGCTAACAAAGGGATTGCTTGCAGCAGAACAACAAGCTACAACCCTCAAGGCAATGGTCAAGTGGAGCGGTTCAATGGTACTATATGGAAGTATTACAATGACACTGAAATCTCGCAATCTACCGGTTCAACACTGGCAGACTGTCTTACCCGATGCCCTTCACTCTATTAGATCATTGCTGGCACAGCTACTAATGCTACCCCTCATGGAGACTCTTCAACTATTCACGTCGTTCCTCTACGGGAGCCTCCATGCCCACCTGGTTATGTCACCCTGGACCCATTCTCCTGAAGAGTCACCGTAGGATGGAACAAGACGGATCCTTTAGTGGAAGAGGTAGAGCTCCTACAAGCATAATCCACATTATACCCACATTCGCTACCAAAATGGTGAAGAGACTACTGTATCTACAAGACACTTAGCCCCAAAGTTAAAACCAATGTTAGTGCGGGATCTCAAGATACACCAATAGATGTTGCGAAATATGCTTCGGTCTCCAGGAAGCCTTTTCAGGCTACCCCTATTGAAATAGAGGACGCCGCTCCAGCAGATAGTCAAACCCCGCTAGAAAATACCGAACCCGGTGAAGAGGCTCAAGGGCTACGAGGTCTGGACGTACACGTCACCCACCTAACCGTTTGGAGGATTCTTATCTGATATTTTAGAAGGGGAGATTGTAGTGATACCGCTCTTGTGGGGAGCCGCAGTAGGACACAATACTGCACCACCTCAGGGGCCCCTTACAATAACAAACAGTACGACGATGGCCCAGCATGGGTTGGTTCTCTCTTACACAGATACATTCGTGATGCAGATTACATGGTAAGCTTAAACATGTCGCCAGTAGCTATAGCTTTTCTGAGGACATATGCACCTTACATCACCTGTCCTGCAGCAGCAGTCATTAGATGTATTTTCTTCTGTTGCAGACATGTACCATGGATTTTGTGTTCAATAAAGCCTAGGAATAAGGCCTGTGTTTTTATCACAACAGACAAATAGATAAATTAAAACCTAACAAATCCCCAGGCCCTGATGAACTGTATGCAAGGGTTCTAAAGGAATGTAAAGGAGCTTAGCAAACCTATGGCTAATCTTTTCAACATATCACTGCAAACTGGCATGGTGCCAGACAAGTGGAAAATGGCAAATGTAATACCTATTTTCAAAGCAGGTGACAGGTCCTAGCTTCGAACTATAGACCAATAACCTAACCTCCATAGTGGGAAAATTTATGGAATCAATAATTGCTGAGGCAACCGCAGCCATCTTGAAAGCATAAATTATTCAACGAATCTCAGCACGGTTTTCAAAAGGGCGTTCCTGCCTTACAAATTTAATAACTTTTTCACTAAGGTATTTGGGAGGTAGATCATGGTAATGAGTATGATATTGTGTATATGGACTTCAGTAAGGCTTTTTGATAGAGTCCCACATCAGAGACTATTGAGGAAAATTAAGGCACACGGAATAGGAGGAGAAATTTTTTCCTGGATAGAGCATGGTTGACAAATACGCAGCAGAGAGTTTGCATAAATGGGAGAAATCAGAATGGGAAGTGTCACAAGCGGTGTTCCACAGGGGTCAGTATTGGGCCCCTTGTTGTTCCAATCTACATAAACGACATAGATGAGGGAATAAATAGCACATAAGCAAATTTGCGATGACACCAAAATAGGCCGTCCAATTCATTCAAATGAGGACATTAGAGCACTCCAGGAAGATTTGAATAAACTGATGCAGTGGTCGGAGAAGTGGCAGATGCAGTTTAATATAGATAAATGCAAAGTTCTAAATATTGGACAGGACAATAACCATGCCACATATAAACTAAATAATGTAGATATTAATACTACTGATTGCAAAAGGATTTAGGAGTTCTGGTTAGGTAATCTAAAACCAAGACAGCAGTGCATAAGTGTTCGCAATAAAGGAACAGAATCCTTGGCTTCATATCAAGAAGCATAAATAATAGGAGTCCTCAGGTTGTTCTTCAACTCTATATATCCTTGGTTAGGCCTCATCTAGATTATGCTGCAAAAGTTTTGGTCACCGTATTACAGAATGGATATAAATGCTCTGGAAAACGTACAGAGGAGGATGACAAAGTTGATCCCATGTATCAGAAATCTTCCCTATGAAGATAGACTGAGGGCCCTGAATCTGCAACTCTCCTAGAAAGGCGTAGAATTGGGGGATATGATTGAGGTGTATTAATGGAAAACAGGAATAAATAAAGGGGATGTAAATAGGGCTAAAAATATTTAGTATTGACAGGACTCGCAGCAATGGCTTTAAGTTGGAAAAAATTCAGATTCAGGAAGGATATAGGAAAGCATTGGTTTGGTAATAGAGTTGTCGATGAGTAGAACAAACTCCCGATTACAGTTATAGAGGCTAAAACGTTGTGTAGTTTTAAAAATAGGCTAGATAAATATATGAGTGGGTGCGGGTGGGTGTGAGTTAGTCCTGACTAGCTTGTGCTACTAGGTCAGATGCCGTGCTCCTTCCTTAAGTGAATGTAACCTGACCTGGCTGGGTCGGGCATTGGCTTAAGCCGGTGGGAGACTTGGACTTGCCTCGCATGGGCCAGTAGGCCTGCTGCAGTGTTCCTTCTTTCTTATGTTCTTATGTTCTTATGTTAACACAATAAGTGTCAGGGGCCCAAGATTGTTCAACTGCCTCCCAGTATACATCAGGGGGATTACCAACAAACCCCTGGCTGTCTTCAAGCAGGCACTGGACAGGCACCTAAAGTCGGTACCTGACCAGCCAGGCTGTGGTTCGTACGTTGGACTGCATGCGGCCAGCAGTAACAGCCTGGTTGATCAGGCTCTGGTCCAACATGAGGCCTGGTCACAGACGGGCCGCGGGGCGTGACCCCTTTAATTCTCTCAGGTAAACTCCAGGTAGGTGTTAACAAGAATCTACTTAAGTATCTAGGTGTTAACACTCATATTTACTTAAGAGGTACCTAGGTGTTATTCTCCATTACCTACTTAAGTAGTTGCTAAGTGTTAACACTCATGTACCTACTTAAGTAGGTATGTAAGTGTAACAATTAAGTAGGTAAATAGGTGTTAACACACAAGTAACTACTTAAATAGGCACCTAGGTGTTGAGACAAGTACCTACTGAAGTACATACCTACTTAATTAAGTACATATGTGTTGTGAATTGTCCTGGGTAAAATGACCTAAAATGGGTTTTTTTTTTTTTATATTTTATTTAAAAACACATATTACATAACAATCCAATAAATGCCCAAGAATAAATCAGGCTCATATAAACAAAAACAAGCAAACAGAACATAAATAAACACATCTGTCAATATATCCTATAATAAGAACCCGTGCCAAAAGCACATAAAAACCAAAAAAAAATGTCCATCCACTACCTATCCAGCTAAATTTTCTATACAAGAACATAACACACTGTCAATGAAACTGTACACACACTGTCTCAAAAACACCGTAAAAATAAACCTTTGGTTACATATCTTACTTCTTCCCTACCACAAAACGCAGTACAAAGGCATGAAATAACATAAACCTTAAACTTTCTGCCTATAAAACAGTTGTTGCACAATAACACATAAATACAACTGACCCCGTAACAAGGGTCACACCACATCATCATCTTAAATATGAAATACATTAACATCAACTTCATTCCCAAAACCCCGCTTACGAAGAATGTCAAATAACATATTCCTATCCACACTGTCATAAGCGTTTCCCAATCAAGCCCTAAGACCCCACCCCCTCTCGACCCTCAATGAATGCCCTAATCCTACCATGCCCATTCCCCATACACCTCCCCGGTATCCCATACTGACCACGCTCTATGATCGAATCCAAAACCTTTTAACCCTATTACCCAAAATCCTTGCAAAGATTTTGTAATCCTACATAAAAGTGAAATAGCACTGTAATCCCTAATCGTTTCCACCAATTTCCTTAGGCACTAAAAAACCACAACTCCAGTGCGCTGATCCTCACCCATATACCTTACTTCCTTCAAACAATTGAAAACTTTTGTCAAACATTCCTTCAACATTTCCCCAATGTTAGTTTAATATCTTTATTATCACCCCATACCCATCCTGTGGGCGGTAGTCAAAATATTACAGAGGTACATAATTGGTCCAGAACTGGACTCCAAAGTTTTGATAGCTGAACAAGTTACAGCGGTAATGAACTAGATCTGGTCACAATCATGACAAGTTGCAAAGGTAATGAGCTCAGGTAGAGCTGGTCACAATCATGACAAGTTGCAAAGGTAATGAGCTCCAGGTAGAGCAGGTCACAATCATGACAAGTAGCAAAGGTAATGAGCTCCAGGAAAGAGCTGGTCACAATTATACAGTTACAAATTTAATGAATCATAAACACGTCCAACATGGTAAACAAATGACAGAGTAATGAGCAATATTCTAGGGAATGCATCCATTGCCCCAACAACATATGTTGCAAGGTGCCTGTCCCTCTTCGGCAGGACAGCCAGACAGCCATTGCAAACAGCAGCAGGTTGCACCAGGATCTGCTGCTTGCAGGAGCACCATCGCTAGCAGCCCGAGGGAGAGCAGCCCTGGGGACGTGTCAACGCCTGGTGGAAGCTAGTTTGATTGCAGATCCCAGGTGGACGCCAATTTGATTGCAGATCCCAGGCCCTCCGTCCGCTGAGAGCGCTGCTGGCGCTCCCACATGGAGCCCCGGGCTCCAAGACATCCACCGTGCGCACGGATGCCGAAGCCTGAGGAACCGAGTGCACCCGCCTGGGCACACCTGACAGTTGCCTCGTAGTCGAATTCCACGGCGCTGTCCCTGCAGTAGAAGCTCCGCGATCCCCGCACACCCCCGCCATCGCCGACGCTGGGAGTTGGGTGGGTGAGGAACAGGGGTGGGTTATGAGAGGGTCACTGTTCACCAAACACTGGGCAGCCAATACACCCCGCCCCTCCCCCGGCAGGCGTGGGGGAGGAGGACTGTTTGCTCCGCCTGACTTGGGACACTCTCAGCCCCAACCCTCACAAACTGCACAAACTTCCACTGTTTACGCTGAAACGATGCACTGGGATGTCCTCTCGCTGCTTTGGAATCTTCCCAGACAATTCCACAGAGTCCTGTTCAGTCGTGACCTGGTCAGCCTCTTTGATCAGGAGCTATCCTTGAAAATCCGGAGCTAGCCCGCCAAACGCTCAGCCTCCATTGCTGTGAGTCGATGTCTGACTCCCCAATGTTGAACATAAAAATCACTAGGTAAGCCATCGACTCCCGGCGCTTTACCCATCTGCATCCCTTTACCGCGAACCACACTTCCTCCTCAGTTATACTACCCTCCATACCTTTCCTCCCCCTCCTCACTAATCCCTACCGTATACCCTCCAAAACTTCCTCTTTCGCCCCCACCTCCTCCAACCTCAGGTCTAGATACCAAACCAAACATCCACAAACCCACTCATACCCTCTGTCGACCGCAGTACCTGTCCCTCCATACCCCCTAACTCCTCGTTCACCTTCAACCACGTCATCGTCATACCCTGCCTCCTCTTTCAAATCCACGCAAGACAGTCAAAGACAGTTTGTGTCCCCACACACATCCTCAATACCTGCCCTCACTCTGATAGCCTGGAATCTCTCATTCTGTATATCCTTCAACTGGCCCCTGAAAACCTCTATGTCCTCCAGTGAGTAACGCACCCCCCCACATAACAATCCCGCAACTGCCCCTCCAAATACCTCTGCAGGGCATACTTAATCCCGCCTGCTCTCTACCTTCACGTTTATAAAAATCCTGAATACCCACTTTCGCCTCCCTTCCACCAGCCCACCACATCTTCCCGGTCCTTCCCATCATTCCACATCCCCCCCCACTCCTCAAAACTCCTCTACACAGTTCCCCTGCAAAAGCCCCGTTAAGCTTCCAATAACTAGCATATGTTCTAACAGCTCCCTCCCATCCCAACACTGCCAACACACCCCTGTGATCGGAAAACCCAACATCAACGCAATCCACCCTCCACTATAACATCCCTCGACACATACACGATTGAGTCTTGAGCATAGCCCCCACGTATGAACGTATGTTCTATATGCCACCCACCGCCCCCTACCTCATCTCTGACCCCTGCCGCACCCAAAAAATCACGCAAAACCCCCAACTCACACCCCGCCCCTCTCGGTTCCACATCCTCTTCCTAATCACACAATTCCAATCCCCTGCAATAATAGTCACAACCGGCAACCCACGTAAGAAATATACCAACTCCTCTCTCACAAACTCTTCCTTAGTTCTTCTACAACTTATAGCCGGCATATAAACTCCCACTCTGACATTCCCCATAAACCCTCAACCCCTTGCACCAATAACTCATTACAGTTGTGGCTGGGTGTAGACTAATAGATTGCTCATTGCTTTATAATTTGTTCATGAGTGCAACCATGTACAGACGTAAGTAAATTTACTTACATGATTCATTACTTTTGTAACTAGTGAATTCATTACCATTGTACCTTGTTTAGCTATCAAAACTTTGGGGCCCAGTCTCTGGACCCTATATATACCTCTGTAATCTGCAAATACCTTTGTAACTTGTCATGATTGTGACCATCTGAGTTCATTACCTTTGTAACTTGCTCAGCTATCAAACTTTGAGGTCCAGTCCCTGGACCCATTATTTACCTCTGTAATCTTTTGACTACCGCCCACAGGATGGGTATGGGGTGCATAATAAAGATATCAAACTAACTAACCTTACCACCCTCCCACCCCCCTCTTCCCATGCCAACAACCGAAAGGGACTGGTACACGTATTCCTATAGCCACCCCTCCCTTGAAACTACCCGCATAAACTGTAAACCCACTTAACGTCAAATCTCTCCCCAACCTATAATTATGCTCTTGCAATATACACACATCCACATTTAAACGTCTTAACGTCACCTCTGCCCATTTACGTTTGACCTCCGCTCGGAGGCCATTTACATTCATCGTTGTACTAGTAACTGCAACCTCACAATCTTATATTTCTCACAAAACTGATTGTATATCAATGTAATTAATTTCAAAATTGTATATTAATGTAATTAACTGCATATTTGTTCTAATAATCTGCTACCTCACTATATTAAATTTCCCACTAAATATAATTGTATAACCTATTTTTTACTATATATATATCTTTTAACTTATCTGTAACCATTTACTTTTATTTTTTTATTTTTTTATTTTTAATACATATCTATCATTACCATTTCCCAACCCTAACTATTTACAGTATT
>WNWK01021063.1:0-34678 GCA_009830355.1 Cherax destructor | reverse complement strand
TTTACCTCCAACGACGTCTTCGCTCTGCGGCCCTTTCTTTACCTTCCCTTCTTACAGATGGACCCTCCTTTAATCCTGACTCTCTCATTGACTTTTTGACAAACTGACTTGCTACACAAACTCTGAAGATTATAACTCTAGCACCTCCCTCAGTCCCTTCTACCTCGATCTCTTGCTACCCTCCACCCCTGCACTATCCACCATCATCTTGCACTCCATACCCTACTAATCGTCCATCTCCCTCTTACAACCCACTCTCCCTGCATCCTACAATAACCTGCAGCGCTGTATAACCCCTGTGGTTTAGCGCTTCTATTTGATTATAATAATAATAATACATTCCTAAGGTAATAGGACATAATTCACAATTACATCCTTTTTAACTAGAGGAAGCGCAAAACCCATAAGGATTGCATAACCCTGGGTAATGAAAGCATTCAGGTTAGATACCTTCCTTGAATTAAAGGTCGCCTCGGCAGCCTGAAGGCACCTTCCTTGAGGTCAAATTTAGTACTAAAAAATGTCTTATTTCACAGGTATGTGAGGGTAAACCCAGGACGGTGATGGTGGTCAAGCGAAAGAGACACCATCACCACCATTGCCATGGCTTTTAATAATGATCCCTTGAAGTCCTCACACTATCCTGCCAAGACGCAATATCTTTTATCATCTACCAAAGTATTTTAACCAATAAAAAAAAATTGCGGAATAAAATTTTTGATATGGGCTTTCACGCCTATGTCTATAGACATTCCAAAATTATCACTTTTTTTTTAAATAAAAAGCAATAGTTTTCTGTTTTATATTTTGACACCAATTGCATTCGTACTGAATAGTATATATATGACTGTGTAACTAGTTAATTATTGCAGCCCTTCATGGGAGGGAAGGAGCAGGGAAAGGTGCTCTTGATTAAAGGAATTAAAGAACTACTTTCTCGGGTCCCTACGAAAGTATGACTCGGCATGCGGAGCAACATTCCCCCCCCCCACCCCCAGTGAAGAGCAGGGGTGCCATGAGTATAGAGACAAGTGTCAGGCGGCCCCAAGACGGTTCAACTGCCTCCCAGCATACATAAGGGAGATTAACAATAGATCCCTAGAAAGTTAAATTTAGATTCAGAATGGACATTAGGAAAGTTCGGGTTTCAAACAATTGTTGTGTTGAACAATCTTCAGAGTAGGGTAATAGAGGCTAAGACCTCGGGTAGCTTTAAAAACATTCTGACAAATGAACGAGAAGGGCTGGGTTTGATAATAACTGAGGTATTTACGCAGTTTTTCCCCAAGTATGTGGATGGGAGGGAATGGTTGATTTAGAGAAGGACCTGCCTAGTTTAGGCCTGCTACAGTGTTCCTCCATTATGTTAGACCTTAGGTGACTGGACAGCCACTTGTTTAAAAGCAGCTCCCTGGAAGCTGGACACTAGAACCTGCTTCCTCCAAGTGGGTGCCTTGATGTAGTGTGTCAGGAATTTAAACTTCCTTGGTTGGAACTTTATTGCCTCCCGGACGCTGAAATACAAGGTTTTGACTCTTCCCTATGAATGTAATAAAGGTAACAAATTTGTTGTAAATATATATTTAGCTAGGTAAAAATGTGCGGGAAATAGCGAACTGTGACTTTGAAGGCGCTGGACAGGCACCTAAAGTCAGTACCTGACCAGCCGGGCTGTGGTTCGTACGTCAGTTTGCGTGCAGCCAGCAGTAACAGCTTGATTAATCAGACCCTGATCCACCACGAGGCCTGGTCTCAGACTGGGCCGCTGGGGCGTTAACTCCCGAAACCCTCTCCAGGTAGAGTATTGAAGGAATGGAGGCCGGAAACTGGAAGCTAGTTGTGTGAATAAGCTATAATTTGTGAATTCTTAAACTATTTGAAGTTATCCCTTCATGGGGACGGGTTTTTAGAGCTCATAATCAAAAGCACTGGAGGTACCCTCAGAGCTATTCTTAAACAGCACCTCATTTCCTTCAAATTTTTAACCCTGCTGAACTATAACCAGGAAAAGAGGTTCATGGAACAGTTGGCATGTACAGGTGCAGTCTTAATTTTAAATGGGTTATTTCCGAGTTTGGTTTATTTAAATTAAAAACTGCTTTATCTTGCTTGGCTGAATGTTGGTTAAGCCAAGTCTAAATAAAAAGTTAAGAAAAAGGACACAAATGCAACTAATGTGACATTTTATTGTGGCAACGTTTCGCTCTCCAGGAGCTTTGTCATGCCGTTACAAACAATGCATGGACACACAGGGTGTATATATAGGTTCAGGGTGAGGTGTAATACTAGTGGTGGTAGAGGTAGTAGTGATACAAGTCGTAGTAGTGATACAATAAGGTAGAACAATCAACTTGCACATGAGTAAAAGGTGATAAAAGCAATTACATGGGTAGTATAAAAATAGGTTAGACAAATATTTCTGCTGGAGATTGGAATAGAGAAGGCCTGTAGCAGTGTTCCACATCTGCGAAGTGCTTGTGTAGTATTAGCAGGAGAGTATGTGATGGTAGGGTTTACTGTTTCAGGAGGATTCTTGCTAAGACTTCAGAGATGGTAAAGCTGCCTTTGTTTTGTTTGTGTTAGGAACAGCGATAAGTGCTGATTCAAGGCACTTGCGTCTGCGGAAATTAGTTTCTTTGATTACTAAATGGGCGTCTTTGAATTTCATGATGATTGGTAGAATTTCGGTGTTGTACGCAGGCGTTGTTCAGGTTATCGTTCCTACATGCATTAATGTGTTCATTGAGGCGTGTTTCCAGGTTTCTTGCCGTTTCTCCTACATAAATCCTGTCACAGCCTCCACAGGGTATAGTGTAAACCCCTGCGTTGACTGGTTCAAGGTGCTTGGATTTTGTCCTGGTTAGATCCTTTATAGAAGTGCTGGAAGCGATGGCGACTCTAGAGTTAGCTTGTGCAAGTACTTTAGAAATGTTGTAACATGAATAGCTGGAGAATGTCTCCTGCTCATAAGTCTGAGTTTCTTTGTTAGGTTATCCTGGGTTAGATCTAAATTTTATGTACACGTGACCTGCAATACTACTGTGATTGATTTGCCGCTCAAAGGTTCGTGGTGGGTTGTTCTTGTAATTATAGGTGGTGGTTTTGGGTTTGCATTTCTGCAGTTTGTTACTAAGTAGTTGACGTTATGTGCAGGATAGAGCAGGGGCGCAGACAGAGCCTCAGGACCTTCACGTGCAGTGAAGGGTCGAACGCATTTTAAACATCCTTGACAACTAGTATTTTTAATGCCTTGGTATGTGTAACTGAGGATCATCAGTGCATCTTGTGTTGTCAGAATTCAAATTGTGTAATTACTCTAAAGGTGTTTAAACATTGGTTGAATCTGATTTTCTGAAGTGGTTTCTAGTAGGCTGATGTTTCTACACATTTGTCCTTTTCATTGTCTCGATGCATGTGTAATGTTTGGAAGCATTTTGGTCTGTTGGAACATTGTTTGCAACCTGCAGCTATGTTGCTGGTCAAATTCCTTTATTGTTGTTGACTGTGAAACCATTCTTGCCTGCTTTTATCTGCCTCCCCCCACATGAGCATCTCAAGAGATATTTCTGGCACTTTGGCGACACCTCATATACCTTGATGCTGGGGAGGGGATCTTGATCCAAGAAACTAGCTTTCTCATCTTTCTGGAAGTACTAAACCTGTAGGGGGTCATACAGCACCTTAGGAATGGGTCATTCAGGTTTGCTCCAAAGGGAGCACATCAAATTCTTTGGATTGTGGCACCCACTAGCATCAAGAACCTTTGGGAGATTGCTCAAGGGAGGTTCCTTGATGCCAGTAAAAGGATCTTGATCCAAGGAATTGGATGCTGTATAATCCTAGTAGTTTAGCACTGTTGATTAATAAGGAATTAGACCTGTGCTCCCCTTGGGTCTTACATGAATAACTTGTCCCACAGGTGCTGAATAATTCCTGGAATTAGCATTCCCCCTCCCTCCCCATGAAAGTAATTAGCACTAAGGCTTAGCACTGTACTAAATGACTATCACGCCTGAATCTCTCAATTCCCTGGCATTTTATGACCTGCATGTTCAGCACTTATGATCAAAACAAGTGCTAAACCTACAAGGGTCCGATTAGACTGGCAAGGGTGAAAGCACTTCCCAATGACTGAACATAATCAGTAATCATAAAAAGGCTTTGGGCTCCTGAACTGTTTAACCCTTTTGTTTTTACTAATTCTTTAAATTAAACTTGTCTTAATTTTGAAGTGAGGAAATATCATTATTCTAGGCTCTGCATGGCTGCTCAAGACATTTTCTTGGGCAAGTATGTACTAAGTATTTAATTTTGTGCTAGTCTTATCGGTCAATGTTGTGAGTAGGGGTGTGCAGGTGGGACTGTGCATGGGGTCTAAGGTTAACCCAAACACAGTACTTCCCCACCTTACAAATATAACTTGTTAGAAGGAAAATAGTCTTAACAATTGGGATTTTTAATTTTTATATCAATACTTTAATTAAAATACTCTTAAAATAATTTTATTACAAGCATTCAACATGTGAAAATATGCACACTAATCAGTGGCATCTAGCATGACAAATTTTGATTTTTTTAAAATGTTTGATAGGAAAACAAGTTTAAAATTCTTATTAAATATAAAATCTGAAGCCTCTTAATTTTTGGTAGCTAGGTACGACCTTCCAGGTTTAGTGATTTATATTATCATTACTGTATTGGTAGCTATATGCCACTGAGCTACTTATTAATACTGTTTGTGCCTTTTGTCAAGTGGAAGAGTTAAGTTTCTGGCATTGTGGAGTGATCCAAACATAGCATGTCCCAACTCATTGATAACATAGTTACAAGCACGTTCCTCTTCAGTTGCCCTCAGTAAATGGCTTGTGATCCTCCACCGCCATGCCTGATACTCCCTACTGCTGTTCTTGTGGGTATCCATATTATCAACAAAGAACCGTGTCTTACGATCTCTGGTGTGCTCCTTCAGGTACTGCAAGGTTCTTTCTTCAAGACCTGGGCTGCCATACAGAAACTTATGAATATCACTTGTTGTGTTGTATGGATCGACAGAGAGCATCTCTAGACTTATCTTCTTTATTTTAGTTGGGTACTTTTTCAGTAATTTCTCGTACTGATGCATGTCATCTTCAAGGTTACCACACCTCAAGGAGGGCTTGCTGTTCCAGTTTAGTCTCTGCATAGAGTTTAATGATCCTCTAGGATCACGAATCAAATGGATTATCTTTACATTGAGTGAAGTGTTGTTTAAGAGGTTTACTAGCCATGACAATCGGGATCTTATCACTTTAACTATTCTGACACTAGCACTTTTGCACATAAAATTTAGGTCTAGCTTATGTCTACAGGCACTTCCTCCCTCCCATGGTCTCTCAATACACTGCCTTGTGGTAGGGTTAAAATATTTAAAAAAGAGGCCTTTTCCTTTAAGCCAATTTTCAAAGTTTTGATCAAATGTACACTTAAAGAGGCGTGTTAAAAAGCTTGCGACACAAGACCCGTCTTTAGCACAAGGATTTTTCTTTTGGCTTGAGAGGGGCTCGAAGAAAAGGACGGAATTAGGATGTGTGGCAAGGAGTTCTGCAACCACAGTGGAGCCGCTGCGGGGAAGTGAACTGAACAGCAAAACATGCAGGATGTTGGGTACACTTTGCGACTCCATTAGTAGCCTACCACTCGCTCCATTTTTCAGGTACTGCTGGCCTTGTACACTGATAGCCTTATCTGAAAAGAAATAAACATTTACAGTAAAGGTAATAAACGCGCGCACAAAATATATTCGTGGAAAAAAGCAAACCTTAAAGGGTCATACAATTCTTAAGGAATAAGTCAATCAGATTTAATCACCGGAACATGTAGTTTTAATTCCTTGGATCAAGAGCCCTGTGGCCTTGCAGTGTCCGTGGTTTGATCCCCGGTAAGGGTGGGAACATGGGCGCGTTTCCTTAAACTGCTGTCCCGTTCACCTAGCAAGCAAGTAGGTGCTACATCCTGGGAGGACAAGATTTAAAGGACCCCTCAATGACTCACTTTCTTGGGTTATCCTGGGTGGTTAACCCAGAATAACCCAAAGAAATTACGGCCACAAAGCCATAATTCTAAAAAATATATGGGGACGTGGATCGTAAAATAGGAACAGTACTGGGGAATGGGAGGGGTGGGTGGCAATGTTCTAACAGAGGAGAAAAAAATCTGAATTTGTGGAATAATCCTTTTGAGATCCCTGATTATCTTCCATTCCCAGGAAGTACATCACATGGCCGCTAAAGGTAGGGTTCTTGATTTAAGGAGTTGGAGCTAGCCTCGTTGCATTAAAACTACATCTCATTTCCACCAGGTCTTATATGACCCCCCCCCCCTCACCCTTTTGGGTTTAGCTTTTCACTTTATATTGCTGGATGACCTTTACGGGATTAGCGCTTCCCATGAATGTAATACAATAATGTTCATGGTTAAAACTCAAATGCTGCTAATAAACAACGCTAAGCTCATATGGGTCATGGAGTGCAAGAAAATGACAAGTCTCCCTTACTACGGCTATCATTATTCCCGTATTAACGCCGCCTTACTAACAGCTCCAACTTTGACACAGACTCCCTCTGACTTTTTGTCAGAAACAACTTTTACACCAATTCTGATTATTTCCTTTAGCACTCACCTCCCTTCTTAACTGTACCTGTTATACTCTTCACCCTCGCTGGTCTCATCAGGCATCTTACACTTTAGTGCACTGTACCCTGCAGCGCTGTATGACCCTGACGGGTTTAACGCTTGATTATCAAAACTAAGCGCTAAACCACCAGGGTCATACAGCGCTGCTGCGCTTGGTTATAATTATTATTGTATCAAAAAGCTCTTCTAAAGAGATGCCGGTGAGGAACTCTTGATCTAAGGTATTGAATATTTTCTTCAGTTTCATTGAACTTGATTGCCTCGAATTTCCTAGACACTGCATGACCCCTACAAGTGTAGTTTATCCATAAAAAATGACCGTATGGGTCATACAACACTACAAGGCAATGCTAAAGGCAAAGGATATTCTCGGTATTATTTTTAGATTAGTACTATAATAATAATAATAATAATTTTTTATTTCAATGCATGTTACAAGTGTACAATGTTATTGGTAGTTACAAATATAATACAATTATAAAACTGTAATGCAAGGAGAGCCACTGGCATGCCATGGCATTAGGGGCAACTTATGGGTAACTTAGGTGTGAGGATAATTTCATAATCGTAAATATTTTGCTAGCTTATTGCAGTACCAAACGAATCTCGCTATTTGACAAAATTATTTACACATTTACCTGCACTAACGTCCATAGCATTCAACATGCAGATAAATGCAGACGCGGCAGAGAGCGCTATAACAAAGAGCAAGGGAACACGCAGTGTATGTATCCTGGTAGCCATCACGGTTAATACTGTCATGGATGCTACACTTCACGCCTGCCGCTGTACATGTGTATTGCTGTGTCATCTTCACTGTTATGACAGTGACTGTACCGCTAGCGGTACAGTCACTGATATCTGCTATATCGCCTGGTAGGTACGTATGTACCTACGGCCACTGTACCGCTCGTGGCAAGTACGTTATTATTATTATTATAATCAAATAGAAGCGCTAAACCACAGGGGTGGCAAGTACGTAAAATGTCACCAACTTAAGAGGCATTCACTGTAGCGTTGGTAGTAGGTACATATGATGAGTCATGCTGTTATGGAACTGTGCCGCTCGCGGCTCTAACAAGTTAATTATCTTATGTTTAAAGTTTACCAACTGAATGAGGATTAATGTTTCAGTTCACTTGTACACTAACATCAATAATATTTTCATCCATAAATAAAACAACAAAATCTGTTTATATAAACTGAGCTATACACGTGTACATATCATACGCTAATCTCTGCAGAGTATTTCAGTCAAAAGCAAAACGGAACTTTACGTTTATCTAGCTAAATAGAAATATCTTTAAATTTACCTACGGATAGCATAACATTTTTAAGAACCAACGTGGTATCATTGCATGTGCGCATTGCTAAGTTACTGCGGCTCCAGGAACGTCGGGTGTGACCAATAACTGCATGGGTGACCGTGTGAAAACTCAGTCCTTGATGAGCTAAACGTTTCCCGTTAGAGTGGCCCATTGCAAGAGATACTGAAGTACTAACTCGTGAGTGATTTGATGCAGACTGAGGTCAATTACCCAACCTGTCTTAACCACACACATCATGGGATTTGTAAAAGCGGTCACATGGGTGACTATGGGAGGCGCCTTGCACAGTTTTAATTAAGAGATTTGTTCAAGTTGCGCACAGTGGCTGCCCGTTTTCTGTTAGCGCCCCAGTTTTTTTAATTGCCTTTATCCTATAGTTACAACTTTTCAGTAGTGATAGATTTTTTTATGGATACAAAACAACCTAACCTACGTTAGAAATGTGCTGTAAACCTTATGTGAAGAATTTACTTCATTAAATGCTCGAAAATTCAGAACCACGTATTAGCTACATTACACAAATAACCGCATATAGAAGAGAGAAGCTGACGATGTTTCGGTCCGTCTTGGACCATTTACAGTCACACGAAACGTCGCTGTAAACTTCTCTTCTATGTGTGGGTTATTTATGTATTCCAGCCATGGCACTTTGCCTTTTTTGTTCTTTATTAGCTACGCTAATATTTTTATAACTTAATTCATGTCTGCATAAATAACTCGTTACGATTGTAATCAGATATAAACATGTAAATAATTCATAACCACTGTACCTTGTTTAGTTATCAGAACTTTGAGACCCAGTCCCTGGACCCATTTTGTAATCTTTTGATTACCACCCATAGGATGGGTATGGGGTGCATAATAAAAATATCTTTATTTCTACATGTACAAGGTATACAGGCCTAGCTGACATCAATGACATACTACTAGTATATAGAAAGCCGCTTGTTATGCTGAGCATTTCGGTTACGTTAACCAAAATGTATAATTTAACTACAAATAAAAACTATCTGCTTCCCAGAATGTTTGAAGGTAGGTGTGGGAATAGATTTGATGAAAAGTTGAACAAGGGGAACGAAATGAGATTGAGTTGAAAATGGGGAGAAAATGATTTGTTGAATTTTGGTGAGAAAATAGGTTTGGTGGCTGAGGGGGCTGGCAACATTACACACTATATATACTGTTTTTAATACGCTAGCCGTCTCCCACTGAGGCAGGGTAACAAAAAAAAAAAAAAATTCACCATCATTCACTATCACTGTCTTTGCAGAGGCATGCAGATATGACAGTTTAGATGTTGCTCTAAACAGCAAATATCCCAAACCCCTCCTTTAAAGTGCAGGAATTGTACTTCCCACCTCCAGGACTCTAGTTTGGCTAACTGGTTTCCCCGAATCCCTTCAAAAAATATTACCCTATTCACACTCCCAACAGCTCATTACGTCCCAAAAACCATTCATATCCACTCCTATCTAATATGCTCACAAGTCTGCTGTATGTCAAAGCCCCTTGCACACAAAACCTCTTTTAACCCATCCCTCCATCTTTTCCTAGGATGACCCCTACCCCTCCTTCCCTTAACTAAAGATTTATACACCCTCTAAATCATCCAATTTTACTCCATCCTCTCTAAATGACCAAACCACCTCAACATTCCCTCATCTGCCCTCTGAATAATACTTTTAGTAACTCCACACCACCTAATTTCCACACTACGAATTCTCTGCATAATATTTACACCTGGTCACAGACCGGGCCGCAGGGGCGTTGACCCCTGGAATTCTCTCCAGGTAAACACATTGCCCTTAAACATAACATCACCAGTGCCTCCAGCTTTCTTCTTGCTGCAACATTTAGAACCCATGCTTCACACCCATAATAAAGAGTATTGGTACCACTATACTCTCATACATTCCCTTCTTTGCCTCCATGGATAATGTTGTCTCCACAGATACCTCAATGTACGACCCACCTTTATCAATTCTATGGTTTACCTGGTCCTTCATAAACCCATCTGCTGACAAGTCTAATCCCAATTTTTTTTTTTTAACACCTCGGCCATTTCCCACCAAGGTAGGGTGGTCCGAAAAAGAAAAACTTTCATCATCATTCACTCCATCACTGTCTTGCCAGAGGTATGCTTACAATAGTTATAAAACTGCAACATTAACACCCCTCCTTCAGAGTGCCGGCACTGTACTTCCCATCTCCAGGACTCAAGTCCAGCCTGCCGGTTTCCCTGAATATCTGAACATATTCACTTCTTCCATATTCCTCCCTCCAATCTGATATCCAGTTTTTCTTTACCTAACTCGTTTGATACCCTCATCACCTCACTCTTATCTATGTTCACTTTCACATTACCTGCTCTGCTCCCAATGTAGGTTTAGTCAATATTAAGTTGAGTTTATCAATAGTCATCCAGGTTGATATTTTTAAGAGCTCTTCATTAACAATGTTGTTAAGTGATGCAAGATTTGCATGGATGACAAAAGTTGTCATCGACACCTGTACTCTCTAAACCTGTACTCTCTAGAACGCAGGCGGGAGAGATACATTATTATATACACATGGAAAATTCTCGAGGGCTTAGTACCAAACTTGCACACAAAAATCACTCCCTACGAAAGCAAAAGACTCGGCAGGTGATGTAACATCCCCCCAATGAAGAGCAGGGGTGCCACTAGCGCGTTGAGGGACAATACAATAAGTGTCAGGGGCCCAAGATTGTTCAACTGCCTCCCAGCATACATCAGGGGGATTACCAACAAACCCCTGGCTGTCTTCAAGCAGGCACTGGACAGGCACCTAAAGTCGGTACCTGACCAGCCGGGCTGTGGTTCGTACGTTGGACTGCGTGCGGCCAGCAGTAACAGCCTGGTTGATCAGGCTCTGGTCCAACAGGAGGCCTGGTCACGGACCGGGCCGCGGGGGCGTTGACCCCTGGAATTCTCTCCAGGTAGACTCCAGGTAGGCAAAGAGAATAGGTCTAAGCTGCTGCAAAACATTTGGAAGGTCGTTGATGTATAAGAGAAAAAGCAGAGCTAAGAACTATATTTAAGGACTATAATTACAAAGATAGCCGTTAGCATGCCTAGCATGCCTGGACATGCTAGGCATTTCGGGCAGACTTAATACTAGTTCTTAATCTATATTACAAATTACATATGAATACAAATTTCAAATGATTAAATAGATTTACAATAGTGAGGTAGTTCAGGATAACTAGATTGTATCACAAATTACAAATTAGTACAAATTTCAAATGATTAAATAGATTTACCATAGTGAGGTAGTTCAGAATGTTTAGATTGTAAAAATATTAGTAGTAATAAGAATGGTTTTGTCTTGGCATGTTACACAGTTTCTATTAAAGATCCAATATTGGAGTAAATCAGGCAAACTTAAGACTAGTTTCAGATTTATTAGACAATAGCTATATTCAGGATTTTATGTTTACTGTCCTTGGGTCAGTGCTGGTGCAGATGAGGAGGATATGTGTGTATGTGTTTAGGTGATGGTGGGGTGTGTTAGTGAGATAAGATGTTTTTTGATGATAGTGTTGAAAATGGTGGCTGAGTCTGCAGTTTTGGAGTTTTCAGGTAGGGAGTTCAGATTTTAGGTCCTTTAATGTACAGTGGACCCCCGAGTAACGAGCATAATTCATTCCAGAAGCCTGCTCAAGTGCCATTATCGAACGAATTTTCTCCCTTAAGGAATAATGTCAAGTAGGTTAGTCCATTTCAGACCCCCAAAAATACACTTACAAAAGCACCTACAATATTATACTTACATAGTTGTACGATTTCCGAGGTGCTCGTAACTCGGGAGGTCCACTGTACATTGAACGTTTGTATAGACTTAGCCGGACACATGGAATATCAAAGATTTTTGTGTCTGGTATTGTGTCTATGGGTCCTGTCACAACTATCAAGAAAGCGTTTTAGTTCAGGGTTAATATTGGAATTTATGGTTCTGTACATGAAGGTTGCACAGTAGTAAGTGTGGATGTTCTGGACAGTGAGTAAATTTAGGTCTTTGAAGAGTGGGGGGTGTGTTGCCTGGGATTGGATTGTGTGATAATTCTTACTGCAGCTTTTTGTTGAGTTAATATTGGTTTTAGGTGAGTTGTTGCTGTTGATCCCCAAGCACATATGGCATAGGTGAGGTAGGGATAGATGAGTGAATAGTATAGTGTGAGTAGGGCTGATTGTGGTACATAGTAACGTATCTTGGAGAGGATCCCAACCGTTTTGGATACTTTTTTTGCTATGTGGTTGATATGGGTGCTGAAATTCAGGTTGCTTTCCAGGTGTAGGCCCAGGAATTTGCCCTCATTGTGTTTAGCAATAGGAGTGTTGTCAATCATTATGTTCAGTTGTGCAAGTCCTGTTCTGTTCCCAAACATAATGTAGAAGGTTTTGTCAGTGTTAAGTGTAAGCTTGTTGGCTGTCATCCATGTTGATATTTTTAGTAGTTCTTCATTAACAATGGTGTTGAGTGAGGCAAGATTTGGGTGGGAGATGACATAAGTCGTATCATCAGCAAAGAGAATCGGTTTCAGGTGTTGGGATATGTTGGGAAGATCATTGATGTATAGGAGGAAGAGCAGGGGATGCTGCCCTGTGGAACACCAATGCTCAGAGGTCTTGTTGAAGAGGTTGTGTCCTTAATAAAGATGTACTGCTGTCTATTAGTAAGGCAAGACTTTATATGTGCAAGTGCATGACCTCTGCTACTGTAATGATCAAGTTTGAGATGCAGGATGCTGTGGTCTACTGTATCAAAAGCTTTCCTTAGGTTGATAGTGCTAGTGGATATTCATTATTTTCAAGTGTTGTGTAAATAGGTCGAGCAATTTTATAATTGCATCGTTTGTGCTTTTGTTTTGCCTGAAGCCAAACTGGTAGGGGTTGAGAATACTTTTCAATGTTATAAAGCAGTATAATCTCTTGTATATCTGGAGAGAGTTCCAGGGGTCAACGCCCCAGTGGCCCGGTCTGGGACCAGGCCTCATGGTGGATCAGGGCCTGATCAATCGGGCTGTTACTGCTGGCCGTGCACAATCCAACGTACGAACCACAGCCTGGCTGGTCAGGTACCGACTTTAGGTGCCTGTCCAGTGCCTGCTTGAGGACAGCCAGGGGTCTATTGATAATCCCCCTTATGTATGCTGGGAGGCAGTTGAACAGTCTTGGGCCTCTGATACTTATTGTGTTGTCTCTTAACATGCTTTTCATTGGGGGATGTTGTATCGTCTGCCGAGTTGTTTTGCTTTTGTAGCGAGTGATTTTCATGTGCAAGTTTGGTACTAAACCCTCTAGGATTTTCCAAGTGTATATAATCATGTATCTCTCCTGCCTGCATTCTAGGGAGTACAGGTTTAGGGACTTCAAGCATTCCCAGTAATTGAGGTGTTTTATCACAGTTATGCGTGCCGTGAAGGTTCTCTGTACATTTTCTAGGTCAGCAATTTCACCTGCCTTGAAAGGTGCTGTAAGTATGCAGCAATATTCCAGCCTAGATAGAACAGGCGATCTGAAGAGTGTCATGGGCTTGGTATCCCTGGTTTTGAAGGTTCTCATTATCCATCCTGTCATTTTTCTAGCAGATGCGATTGATACAATGCTATGGTCCTTGAAGGTGAGATTTTCTGACATGATCACTCCCAGGTCTTTGACATTAGTTTTTCGCTCTATTGTGTGGTTGGAATTTGTTTTATACTCCGATAAAAATTTAATTTCCTCCCATTTTCCATATCGGAGTAATTGAAATTTCTCATCATTGAACTTCATATTCTTTTCTGCAGCCCATTTAAAGATTTGGTTGATGTCCACCTGGAGTCTTGCAGTGTCTTCAATGGAGGACACTGTCATGCAGATTCAGGTGTCATCTGCAAAGGAAAACATGGAACTGCGGCTTATATCCCTGTCTATGTCCGTATGAGGATGAGGAACAAGATGGGGACGAGTACTGTGCCTTGTGGAACAGAGCTTTTCACCGTAGCCGCCTGTGTTCTATTTGTTAGGAAATTATAGATTCATCTACCAACTTTTCCTGTTATTCCTTTATCATGCATTTTGTGCGCTTTTACACCATGGTCACACTTGTCAAAGGCTTTTGCAAAGTCTGTGTATACATATTACATCTGCATTCTGTTTGTCTTCTAGAGCATCCAGGACCTTGTCGTAGTGGTCCAGTAGATGGGACAGACAGGAGCGACCTGCTCAAAACCCATGCTGCCCTAGGTTGTGTAATTGATGGGTATCTAGATGGGTGGCGATCTTGTTTATTAAAACCCTTTCAAAGATTTTTATGATATGGGACGTTAGCGCTATTGGTCTATAGTTCTTTGCTATTGCTTTACTGCCCCCTTCGTGAAGTGGGGCTATGTCTGTTCTTTTTAGTAACTGTGGGACGACCCCAGTGTCCATGCTCCCTCTCCATAGGATGTTAAAAGCACATGATAGGGGCTTCTTGCAGTTCTTGATGAACATGGAGTTCCATGAGTCTGGGCATGGGGCAGAGTGCATGGGCATGTCATTTGTTGCCTTTTCGAAATCATTTGAGGTCAGGATAATATCAGATAGGTGTGTTTCTACCAAATTCTATCTCTCTCATAAAAAATTCATTTAGGTCTTCGACTCTCATTCAGGTTAGTGGCTCGCTAAAAAACGAGTCATATTGGGACTTTAGTAGCTCACTCATGAGTTTCTTGAAAATTTTGGAAAGCAAAGGCAAGTTAGATATTGGCCTGTAATTGTTTACATCTGTCAGGTCTCCACCTTTGTGTATTGGATTAACCCTTGCTATCTTGAGTAATGTCAGGAAATTGCTGGTTTCTAGTGATTTGCTAAAAAGTAATATAATGTAATGATGGGTGAGAAGACATGAGCTGCTCGTTTGGACAATAGTCGTGGTACCTGAGCTAAATTTCCCAGGAAAAATCGACTCAAAGTCCAGACCACCTCAACTTCTCAGCCCTCTAGATAATACTTTTAGTAACTTCTCATCTTCTAATAATCTCCAAGCTACAAATTCTTTGCATAATAATAATACAACAAAGTGTCCTCAGACACAATATCTCCACTGCCTCCAGTCTCCTCCTCGGTCTTAACATTCACAACCCATGCTTCACACCCATATGTGTTCGTACCAATAAGTAAATAGACATTGATTATGTGTGAATGATGGTGAAAGTGTTTTTCTTTTTTGGGTCACCCTGCCTCTGTGGGGGAAGTGGATAAAAATCCTTCGAGGAAAAAAAATTGTACGTATTTCTTCCTGAAGCCATTTCAATATTCCACTTTCCCTACCACCCCATCTTTTAATTTTTTTTACCAATAGGTATATTTTATTACATAATATGGTACATAAGGCCCGAAATGCCTCGGCATGATAGTGGCTTTCTTTGCTCCAATCATATTAGGATATCAGATTACTTCCTGGTAAAAGTAGGTCTTAGACAGGGATGTGTAATGTCACCATGGATATCACATTGGAGAGAGGGATTATGGAAGAAGTGAATGTTTTCAGATAGTATTTGGGAGTTGACTTGTCAGCGGATGGGTTTATGAAGGATGAGGTTAACCATAGAATTGATGAAGGGGAAAAAAGACGAGTGGTGCGTTGAGGTATCTGTGGAGACAAAAAAACGTTATCCATGGAGGCAAAGAAGGGAATGTACGAAAGCATAGTGGTACCAACACTCTTATATAAGTGTGAACCATGGGTTGCAAATGCTGCAGCAAGGAGGCGGCTGGAGGCAGTGGAGATGTCCTATCTAAGGGCAATGTGTGGTGTAAATATTATGCAGAAAATTCGGAGTGTGGAAATTAGGAGGTGTGGAGTTACTAAAAGTATTTGTCAGAGGGCTGAAGAGGGGCTGTTAAGGTGGTTTGGTCATTTAAAGAGAATGAATCAAAGTAGAATGACTTGGAGAGCGTATAAATCTGTAGGGGAAGGAAGGCGGGGTAGGGGTCGTCCTCGAAAAGGTTGGAGGGAGGGGGTAAAGGAGGTTTTGTGGGCGAGGGGCTTGGACTTCCAGCTAACATGTGTGAGCGTGTTAGATAGGAGTGAATGGAGACGAATGGTTTTTGGGACCTGACGAGCTGTTGGAGTGTGAGCAGGGTAATATTTTGTGAAGGGATTCAGGGAAACCAGTTAATTGATTTAGTTGGACTTGAGTCCTGGAAATGGGAAGTACAATGCCTGCACTTTAAAGGAGGGGTCTGGAATAGTGACAGTGAGGGATTTATTCTCAGCTGTCGTATCTGAGCGCCTCTGCAAAGACAGTGATTATGTATGAGTGAGGTGAAAGTGTTGAATGATGATGAAACTATTTTCTTTTTGGAGATTTTCTTTCTTTTTGGGTCACCCTGCCTCGGTGGGAGACGACTGACTTGTTGGAAAAAAACAAAAAATATACTCAATACATACATGCTCAAACCACCTCACCAACCCCTCCTCAGTCCTCTGATTTATAAAACATGATATGGGCAAAGGTAAATATGAGAGGCAGAAAAGGGTGATGGTGGTCATAATGGTGGTGGTAACAGTGTAGTAGTAGTAAAGTGTAGTGTAGTATTAGTGAAGTGTAGTGTAGTAGTAAAATGTAGTAGTAGTAGTGTAGTGTAATGTGTACTCACCAAGTTGTACTCACCTAGTTGTGGTTGCAGGGGTCAAGTCATAGCTCCTGGCTCTGCCTCTTCACTGGCCACTACTAGGTTACTCTTCCTGCTCCATGATCATTATCATACCTCTTCTTAAAGCTATGTATGGATCCTGCCTCCACTACATCACTTCCCAGACTATTCCACTTCCTGACAACTCTATGACTGAAGAAATACTTCCTAACATCAATGTGATCCATCTGAGTCTTCAACTTCCAACTGTGACCCCTTGTGTGTGTGTGTTTGAACACTGTTTAATTATATAAACTAGGATTTTCAGCAAACTCCTGTGCTGGTTACCAGCTTTTAACAATTTGGTTTACTTATTAATATTATTATTATTATTATAATCAAAAGAAGTGCTAAACCATTACTTATTAATAAACGTATTGTGTTGAGCACTTTATAACAAACTGAACTTGAAATTATCTGAAGACTATTTTGGGGGTCACTGGCATCACAGCCTGGTACCAGACCAGGCTTCCTGGTTGATGACCTGATCAACTAGGCAGTGGTGCTAGCCATGCAGAGTCTAACATATATATTACAGCCCAGATATTTAAACTTTGTTGCTACTTATCAAGAAACTGTTGCTTATTTATCAATAAACACTGGTGGGTGCTTATCAATAAACACTGGTGGGTGCTTATCAATAAACACTGGTGTTACTTAACAAATGCTGGTACTATGTACTTAACAAATGCTGGTACTACATACTTAACAAATGCTGGTGCTATTTATTAAACTGTTGCTACTTAAACTCTGGTTGCACTTCTCAACAAACTCGAGCTGTCATTTGAGATTTTTGTCTGACACTGATGTTGCTTAAGATGCATTTTTTTGTAAGCTTAGGAAGTGTATAACCTTGTGTAATAGAAATGTAACATTCTTGTCAACTCACCCCTCATGCTAGCTTGGGTCTTGTTTTATCTCTATAGTCTCCATACCTTCATCATTTCCAATTGTTGGGAACAAACTCGGAGATGATAAGTCTGCTTGCTGTAGCTATATCAGAAAAATGAGAGAAAAATGCCAAACATTAAATACATACAAGAAAGAGAAAAATAAATAACTCGCACTATTTTCTATAAAAAAAATTAATTTACCATATTGTACATATATTATTACTATTACATTCAGCAGGAGCACAAAATCCATGGGACTTTAAAGTCTGATACAAGAAAAGGAAATTCAGATCTAATTCCTTTGATCAAGGAACCTCCCTTGAGTGGTCTAATACATGTAAATTTATCTGCCTTCTACTTTTACAGTGGCCTTGGTAGGCAGACTCCAAAGCCCATAGATTGTGCATTTTGCATGACTGAATTTTCCAGATGAATTTTAAACTGTGAGATTGTGATGGCTATGCAAGTCTGTGGGCCAGTTGCAGCAATGTCCTGGTTGGCCATACAGTCGACAAAGAAGTCTGGCCTCAGTGAGTTCATTACCTTTGTAACTTGCTCAGCTATCAAAACTTTGGGGTCCAGTCCCTGGACCCATTATGTACCTCTGTAATCTTTTGACTACCACCCACAGGATGGGTATGGGGTGCATAATAAAGATATCAAACTAACCTCAGGCCAGGATTTGAGAGTAGAACCCTTGAAACCAGTCATAGATATTCAGAACAGTATTTCAAATGCAATGGTAAATATTCTTGTGGTATACAAAGAGTATGTTACAATTTATTCGCCGTATGTCACACTCCCTGCAAGGTCCATCTCTAATACAACCTACCCAACATTCTCCACCTTATATACAGTGGTACCCCGGTTTACAATATTTTTTTCGTTCCAGAATGCTGTTCAAGTGCCATTACCAAACGAATTTATCCCCATAAGGAATAATGTAAAATAGACTAGTCCTTTTAGACCCCCAAAAATACACTTACAAAAGCATTTAAAAAAATAAACTTACATAAAAGGGCGAGTTTGGGGACCATCGTTAACCGAGGTACCACTGTATAATATTGTAAGTGCTTGTGGAAGTGTATTTTTGGGGGTCTGAAATAGACTAACCTACGTGACATTATTTCTTAAGGAAGTAAATTCGTTCGGTAATGGCACTTGAGCAGGCTTCTGGAATGAATTTTGCTCGTTAGGCGGGGATCCACTGTACTTAGTGTAGATCACTTTGCATGAAAGTACTGCAATGTCTTCCTCATTCTTCACCTTTCTATAAATTTTAGTATATTTAACATCATCCACAAATTTGATTATAATGAGAAAGTTTTTATTATATACAGTAGATCACAATCATGGATGGTCCCAGAACAAATATTTTTGGCACTCAGCTGTAAGATCCTACGACACTACTGTGTGGTGTACCTTTGGTTTCATAGTGGAAAACCTAGCATTTCTTGTGACATGACAGAAATATTCATCAGGTTATTGTGGGGAGTATGTACAAGCCGTCCACTCTAGTGACAACTTGGTATGTCCAAATAATAAGAATATATAGGATCCAGTAATCTGATTAAAATGTATAGTAAAATTTCAGCATCATAATCAAATCTATGTAAATACAAAAAGAAATCCAGTCTGACATTTAAGTTTTAATTTCAAGGCTCTTAACAAGCTCTAGTAGTTTACAAGAGGCGGCAATAAGTGCTACAACCCCTGGAAACTTGAAAACTTGAAAACACGCTAAATACTAAAGATAAACATCATGAGCTTAGCTCTACTCCTATAGCTACTAATAGGTAATAACATTCATTAGATGCTCATCAATGTGAATTTTACTTGGTAACTGTTTCAGTAGACTATATCACAATTAAAAAAACACAGATGTTAATATAATACATACCAGAATATCTGAAGCAGCCTCAGGAACATTGAATTTCTTACACCAACAGGTCAGCAAGGATTTGAGGGTAGCAGGTGGTGGTTGGTCCCGTCCCCCAATCCATACACGAGATACTCCCCAGACACTTGTCCCAATCTCGTATTCTGCCTCTATACCTATACAGCAATATACAATAATTTCTACAGGTAACAAGGTAAGAACTCAGAGCAAACTTTATCAAAATAAGCAAGTGGGGCAACAGGATTTCAATCTGGAGAGACTTCAACAATCATAAGATACTGAAAAAATCAAAGAATTTGTTTTTAATAAGTAACACAGAGTTTCAGCATGTCTGAAATTTCTTAGGATTTTCATAGTGACTAGTCAATTTAAAAGTGAAAATTAGCCATTAATAGAAAAAATAAATAAAAGAGTATTTGTAACTGTGAAGCTTTAGCACCATTAGGCCCCCTGTGGCTGCACCACTTAAGACAAATAAGAAATGGAAAGTAAAGTACAGTGGACCCCCGGTTATCGACCATAATTCGTTCCAGAATGCTGTTCGAGTGCCATTACTGAACGAATTTGTTCCCATAAGGACGAGTGTAAATTAGATTAGTCCGTTTCAGACCCCCAAAAATACATTTACAAAAGCACTTACAAAAATACACTTACATAACTGTTTGAGTTTGGAGCAGTACGAAATACATACATCCAATATACAGTGGACCCCCGAGTTTCGTAAACCCCGTAAATCGTACAATTATGTAAGTATAATATTGTAAGTGCTTGTGGAAGTGTATTTTTGGGGGTCTGAAATAGACTAACCTACGTGACATTTTTCCTTAAGGGAGTAAATTCGTTCGGTAATGGTGCTTGAGCAGACTTCAGGAGTGAAGTTTTTACGAAACTCGGGGGTCCACTGTATATTGGATGTAAAAGTAAAGTATATTGGAAAGTAACAATATACATTAAGAAACACTGTTCAATCTAAAAACACTGCCATTTACACATTTATCCATACAAAGCTATTCAAACCAAGTACAGTGGTACCTCGAGTTACGATATTTTTTCGTTCGAGAATGCTGTTCAAGTGCCATTACCAAACGAATTTATCCCCATAAGGAATAATGTAAAATAGACTAGTCCTTTTACACCCCCAAAAATATACTTACAAAAGCATTTAAAAAAATAAACTTGCATAAAAGGGCGATTTTGGGGACCATCGTAACTCGAGGTACCACTGTACGTACATTGGTACCTTGACATACGAGCAGCTCCCAACACAAACAATTATGTAAGTGTATTTCTGTAAGTGCTTTTGTAAGTGTATTTTTGGGGGTCTGAAACGGATTAATCTAATTTACATTATTCCTTATGGAAACACATTCGTTCGGTATCGGCACTCGAACAGCCTTCTGGAACGAATTAAGATTGTAACCCGAGGTACCACTGTATCATGTCTTAAAAGTCAAGAATGAGTGCTTGCCTAACTATTTGCAGGAATCAAGCTTCACCACATAGGCCCTGTCTCTTTAATAATTAATATATTAGTGATGCATCCTCAATGGTATTTATATTTGAATTGGTGAATGGAGTTTACTTTTGCCACTTCCTACCCTTGTGCTGTGCATTTGCATGTACAGTAGAACCCAGGTTTTCATCCAGTCCGGTTATCGTACAATTCAGTTTTCAATCACTTTTTTCGGCAAAATTTCCCCCCCATTTTTGTACATCCGCTCAGAAATTGTCCGTACCAGATGCGTCCGCCTGCCCGCAGGACGCGGCTGCTCATACATTCGTGAGTCAGTCTGCCTTTGTTACTCGTCAGTGAGCATTACTCTGCGCACTCATCTGAAACATTTCGTAATAATCTATTGTTTTTTGTGCTTGCCACGAAACAGGCCTCTTTTGGAAGAAAATGCCAAAGAGGACCTACATCATGCAGGAGGAAAAGGCACTGTCAGGACAAGCCTATGAAGGATAGGCAAATTCTTTTGTTCTGTGGTAACGCTAGTGAGGATTTCAAAGTGAAGCCTTTACTGGTGTATCACTGAAAATCCCAGTGTTCAAGAAAAACATCATCATCAAGAAGAGTAAACTGTGTGTGATGTGGAAGGCTAACAATAAGGCATGGGTCACGAGGCAAATTTTCATTGAGTGGATCAATAAATTGTTTTGCCCAAGTGTAAAGAAATACCTCCTGGAAAATAAATTGCCACTCAAGTGCCTCCTGGTAATGGACAATGCTCCTGCTCATCCTCCAGACTTGGAAGACCAATTGTTGGGGGAGTTTAGTTTCATCACAGTGAAGTTCTTGCCCACTAATACCACTCCTCTCATCCAGCCCATGGACCAGCAGGTCATTTCAAACTTCAAAAAACTCTACACCAAAGCAATGTTTCAAAGGTGCTTTGAAGTAACCTCGGACACTGAATTGACCATAAGAGAGTTCTGGAGGAATCACTTCAATTGCATAATCCTTATAGATAAGGCTTGGCAGAGAGTGACTTCCAGGACAATTAACTCTTCTTGGAGAAAATTGTGGCCAGAATGTGTCCTCCAGAAAGATTTTGAAGGGTTTGAGGCTGACCCTGACGACCCTACGCCTGTTGTGGAATCTATTGTCTTTGGGGAAGTCCATGGGGTTGGAGGTGAGTGGCCAGGATGTGGAAGAGTTGGTGGATGACCACAGGAAAGAGCTAACCACTGAAGAGCTGCAAGACCTTCATCTGAAACAGCAACAGACCTTAGGTGAGGAAATTGCTTCAGAGGAGGAGGAAGAGAGAGGGGAGAATGTGCCGCCTTCAGCGATAAAGGACATTTGTGCAAAGTGGAGTAAGGTGCAAAGTTTTGTGGAGAAATATCACCACAACAAAGCTATTGCAAGCCGTGTCAGCAACATGTTCAATGACTATGCCGTGTCAAAAAAAATCTGCACAAAAAATCTGTCCAGAGAGGCCTGTTTCTGGCGTCTCTAAGATTTGCCTAAAATGGGACACGGCATTGTCATTGAACATGTTGCTGGCACGGCAGTAACTCTCAAGTTGGTCCTAGTGCCAGTAAAAGACAAAAAAGGGAAGTAACCCCGGATAGAACTTTGATACCTGAAGTCCTTATGGAGGGGGATTTCCCTTCCAAACAATAACCTCTAATCCCTCTCCCCTCCTCGCCGTCTTCCATACGCCAACAAGAGTCTTCAATAAAGGTAAAAGTGATGTTAAATGTTCATTTATCCATTTCATTAGTGCTTTTTATTTATTTCTCATTGTTTTCTGTATGTAAAACTATAGTTATTCTCTTTAAAATTGTTTTTTTGTTAATACACATATTTTTGGGTGCCTGGAACGGATTAATTGGATTTACATTATTTATGGGAAATATTACTTCAGTTTTCGTTCCGATCGGTTTTTGGCCGACCTTCTGGAACGGATTAAAGACAAAAACTGGGGTTCCACTGTACTTTAAGTGTGTTCCCTTATCCTAGTCCTCCTCTCAAATATTCTCTCTCATCATCATACCATGGACAAAATAAAATAAAAGCCACAGCTTATTATCTTTTGCCAATAGTACAATAAATATGATAGTTGTCTCAGCAGAAGACACTGAAAAGTTTATTTGCAGATAGGTAGTAGGTTGGTAGACAGCAACCACCCAGGGAGGTACTACCATCCTGCCAGGTGACTGTGAAACAGAAACCTGAAACTGTTTTACATGATGGTAGGATTGCTGGTGTCTTTTTTCTGTCTCATAAACATGCAAGATATCAGGTACGTCTTGCTACTTCTACTTACACTTAGGTCACATTACGCAAACATGTACATGTTTATGTATACACACTCATCTGAGTTTTCTTTGATTTTATCTTAATAGTTCTTGTTCTTATTGCTTTTCCCTTTCATATCCATGGGGAAGTGGAATAAGAATCTTTCCTCCGTAAGCCATGCGTGTTGTAAAAGTCAACTAAAATGCCGGGAACAATGGGCTAGTAACCCCTTTTCCTGTATAGCTTACTAAAAAGAAGAAGAAGAAAACCGTCAAAGTGGGATGTTTGAATGTGCGTGGATGTTGTGCGAATGATAAGAAAGAGATGATTGTAGATGTTATGAATGAAAAGAAGCTGGATGTCCTGGCTTTAAGTGAGACAAAGCTGAAGGGGGTAGGAGAGTTTCAGTGGGGAGAAATAAATGGGATTAGATCAGGGGTTTCAAATAGAGTTAGAGCTAAAGGAGGAGTGGCAATAATGTTGAATAATCAGTTATGGCAGGTAAAGAAGGAATATAAATGTATAAATTCAAGGATTATGTGGAGTAAAATAAAGGTTGGATGTGAAAAGTGGGTTATAGTAAGTGTTTATGCACCTGGAGAAGAGAGAAGTGTAGAGGAGAGAGAGAGATTTTGGGAAATGTTGAGTGAGTGTGTGGGGAGTTTTGAACCAAGTGAGAGAGTAATTGTGGTTGGGGATCTTAATGCTAAAGTGGGTAAAAATGTTGTGGATGGAGTAGTAGGTAAATTTGGGGTGCCAGGGGTAAATGTAAATGGGGAACCATTACTTGAGCTATGTGTAGAAAGAGGTTTGGTAATAAGTAATACATATTTTATGAAAAGAGGATAAATAAATATACAAGGTATGATATAGCACGTAAGGAAAGTAGTTTGTTGGATTATGTATTGGTGGATAAAAGGTTGATGAGTAGGCTTCAGGATGTACATGTTTATAGAGGGGCAACGGATATATCAGATCATTATTTGGTTGTAGCTACAGTTAGAGTAAAAGGTAGATGGGACAAAAGAAAATGGCAACAGCAAGTAAGAGAGGTAAAAGTGTATAAACTAAGGGAGGAGGAAGTTAGGGTGAGATATAAGCAACTATTGGCAGAAAGGCGGGCTAGTGCAAGTAGGAGTAGTGGGGGTTGAAGAGAGTTGGGATAGTTTTAAAAATGCAGTATTAGAATGTGGGGCAGAAGTTTGTGGCTATAGGAGGGTGGGTGCAGGAGGAAAGAGGAGTGAGTGGTGGAATGAAGAAGTAAAGGGTGTGATAAAGAGAAAAAGGTAGCTTATGAGAGGTTTTTACAAAACAGAAGTGTTAATAGAAGAGCAGAGTATATGGAGAGTAAAAGAAAGGTGAAGAGAGTGGTGAGAGAGTGCAAAAGAAGAGCGGATGAAAGAATGGAGAGGCTCTGTCAAGAAATTTTGCTGAAAACAAGAAAAATTTTGGAGTGAGATAAACAAGGTAAGAAAGCCTAGGGAACGAATGGATTTGTCAGTTAAAAACAGAGTAGGGGAGTTAGTAGATGGGGAGCTGGAGGTATTGGGTAGATGGCGGGAATATTTTGAGGAACTTTTAAATGTCGATGAAAAGAGGAGGCGGTAATTTCATGTACTGGTCAGGGAGGTACAACATCGTTTAAGAGTGAAGAAGAGCAGGATGCGAGTGTGGGGGAGGTGCGTGAGGCATTACGTAGAATGAAAGGGGGTAAAGCAGCTGGAATTGACGGAATCATGACAGAAATGTTAAAAGCAGGGGGATATAGTGCTGGAGTGGTTGGTATTTTGTTTAATAAATGTATGAAAGAGGGAAGGTACCTAGGGATTGGCAGAGAGCATGTATAGTTCCTTTATATAAAGGGAAGGGGATAAAAGAGAGTGTAAAAATTATAGGGAATAAGTTTACTGAGTATACCAGGTAAAGTGTATGGCAGGGTTATTATTGAAAGAATTAGAGGTAAGACAGAGAGTAGGATTGCAGATGAGCAAGGAGGCTTTAGAGTGGGTAGGGGATGTGTAGATCAAGTGTTTACAGTGAAGCATATATGTGAACAGTATTTAGATAAAGGTAGAGAAGTTTTTATTGCATTTATGGATTTAGAAAAGGCATATGATAGAGTGGATAGGGGAGCAATGTGGCAAATGTTGCAAGTGTATGGAATAGGTAGTAAGTTACTGAAGGCTGTAAAGAGTTTTTATGAGGATAGTGAGGCTCAGGTTAGGGTGTGTAGGAGAGAGGGAGATTACTTCCCGGTAAAAGTAGGTCTTAGACAGGGATGTGTAATGTCACCATGGTTGTTTAATATATTTATAGATGGGGTTGTAAAAGAAGTAAATGCTAGGGTGTTGGGGAGAGGGGTGGATTAAATTTTGGAGAATTAAATGCAAAATGGGAGTTGACACAGTTACTTTTGCTGATGATACTGTGCTTATGGGAGATTCTAAAGAAAAGTTGCAAAGGTTAGTGGATGAGTTTGGGAGAGTGTGTAAAGGTAGAAAGTTAAAAGTGAACATAGATAAGAGTAAGGTGATGAGGGTATCAAACGATTTAAATAAAGAAAAATTGGATATCACATTGGAGAGAGGGATTATGGAAGAAGTAAATGTTTTCAGATATTTGGGAGTTGACGTGTCAGCGGATGGGTTTATGAAGGATGAGGTTAACCATAGAATTGATGAAGAAAAAAAGGTGAGTGGTGCATTGAGGTATCTGTGGAGACAAAAAACGTTATCCATGGAGGCAAAGAAGGGAATGTACGAAAGTATAGTGGTACCAACACTCTTATATGGGTGTGAAGCATGGGTTGCAAATGCTGCAGCGAGGAGGCGGCTGGAGGCAGTGGAGATGTCCTGTCTAAGGGCAATGTGTGGTGTAAATATTATGCAGAAAATTCGGAATGTGGAAATTAGGAGAAGGTGTGGAGTTACTAAAAGTACAGTGGTACCTCGACTTACGATATTTTTTCATTCCAGAATGCTGTTCAAGTGCCATTACCAAACGAATTTATCTCCTTAAGAAATGTTGTAAAATAGACTAGTCCTTTTAGACCCCCAAAATTACACTTACAAAAGCATTTAAAAAAATAAACTTACATAAAAGGGTGAGTTTGGGGACCATCGTAAGTCGAGGTACCACTGTATTTGTCAGAGGGCTGAAGAGGGGTTGTTGAGGTTGTTTGGTCATTTAGAGAGAATGGATCAAAGTAGAATGACTTGGAGAGCGTATAAATCTGTAGGGGAAGGAAGGCGGGGTAGGGGTCGTCCTAGAAAAGGTTGGAGGGAAGGGGTAAAGGAGGTTTTGTGGGCGAGGGGCTTGGACTTCCAGCAAGCGTGTGTGAGCGTGTTAGATAGGAGTGAATGGAGACGAATGGTTTTTGGGACATGACGATCTGTTGGAGTGTGAGCAGGGTAACATTTTGTGAAGGGATTCAGGGAAACCAGTTAATTGATTTAGTTGGACTTGAGTTCTGGAAATGGGAAGTACAATGCCTGCACTTTAAAGGAGGGGTCTGAGATAGTGACAGCTGGGAGGGACTTTTCTCAGCTGTCGTATCTGAGCTCCTCTGCAAAGACAGTGATTATGTATGAGTGTGGTGAAAGTGTTGAATGATGCTGAAAGTATTTTCTTTTTGGGGATTTTCTTTCTTTTTGGGTCACCCTGCCTCGGTGGGAGACGGCCGACTTGTTGAAAAAAAAAAAAAAAAAATCAACACATTCTTCCACTGTGCAATAAAGATATCATTATGTTCAATAGTGACAAATTCCAGCTGCTTCAATACAGAAAGAATGAAAAATTTAATACAAATACAAGAAAATGTAGTCATATCTTGTCACTGAGCAGAGGAAACAAGTATAAAATTGAGGAACATATTATTGGCAGCTGGCATAATGTTTAGAGAGAGACGAACAAAGCCACTGTAGTTATGGCCAGGGGATAAAAAAAGGATACACAACTTTCAAAACAAGGTAATGCCACTCTCCAAAGCACTCTTGTTTACAGTAATGTTTTGTGGTCAATCTCCTTTCTGGGCAGTAGAGATATCTATGCTAGAAAATAGAAAACATTTACTGTTCATACAAAATGAGAAGTAAATGAGTATGTCATGAAGATAAAGAGTACTATACAATACCTATAGTGAGAACATGCCAGAGCTCCACACGGTGCAGACGTAGTCCATACAGATAACAGTTGTCCCGAGGGAAGTAAAGAGTACCCCATTCTGTCTGTATTTGACCAAGTAGTGGATGAAGATCTGTAATTTTTCCCTAGAAGATACATTAAAGTTATTTAAAATTAAAATGTACATACCAAATAACATTTTAAAAATTTTCAGTACTTTAATCATAACACACATTGGACTAAAGAATGCCTAAGTATTTCATAGGTAAAAAATTGATCATGGTTAAGTATCCACATTAAGACAATGACATACAATACCATACAATAATATACGTACTGTAGTTGTATACTGTACCTTGTAAATGGATTTTGATTCTCTCTCTGAAGTAATTTCAGTGGTAATATTTTTTTCAGGCAAGGGTTTATCCTTCTTACCTCTACCTCTGTGTCTTTTTTTCTTTGTGCTAGCCTGTTGCTCAGACTCTCCAATGAGGTTGCCAGTACTACCAGCTACTGGTCTCGTTTCACTACTGAGACTGCTGGTGCTACTGGTTTGTGGCCTTGCTTGAGTATAGAGGCTACTGGTGCTATTGGTATGTGGCCTCACTTGACTATTGAGCCTACTGGTGCTACTGATCTGTGACCTTCCTTGACTACTGAGGCTGCTGGTGCTACTGGTCTGTGGTCTCACTTCACAGCTGAAGCTACTGGTCTGTGGTCTCCCTTGACTATTGAGGCTGCTGGTGCTACTGGCCTGAGGCCTGAGCTGACTAGTGAGGCTGCTGGTACTCTTGGTTTGTGGCCACATTCCACTGCCAAGGTTGTCCTTGCTAATGGAATGTTGGTGTTGATCTTTGGACAATGGATAAGAACTTGGCTTTTTTCCTTGCCAGGCTAAAGTCGCTATAAACTCAGGCTGTCCCCTCTTCACTTTGCATGGGGAACGTTTCTGAATAATACAATTCCAAAAATATAAAGGTAGCTGTCCTAGTTGTTCCTTGGTAATTTTTTGTCCATCTTTATACATGTTGGAGATACTAACTTCAGCTTCTCCCATGCCATTTTCCAAAGACTTGCTATATATTTTAAGAATTCCAGTGGCTTTGCTGACTTTAATAATTTTACAGCTGGTTTCGAGTATTTCATCCTTGTGAGGAGCATTTTCTTTATGTATTTTTGAAGACTGGGATTCAATTTTACCTTTCCACAGCACAACTGGTTTAGATTTCCAAGTCTTGACAATATTCTCTGCATCAAGAGGTTTTTTACCTGCCCAACCCACAACTGCCACATGCTTGATATTATATCCATAGAGCTTCATGGAAATATTCTCTTCATAAATTATTGCACCAATATTTAAAAACTTTTTCAGCATACTTTTAATATTTCTTGAATCAGAAACTCTTTCCTCATTTATAAAAAGGTGTTTATTTTGAAGCAATATAAATTTTCCTGCTGCTCTGAGTATAACAGCAGCTGTTTCAACTTCCACTAATGAGCATGTTAAATACTCTAATTCTGGTTGGTTAGCAACCTTGGGATTGTTGTCATTACTTGGTGATGTAACTTTATTTGTAAGTTTGCTGATGCTACTTGGCCGTGATCCCACTTTATTAGCAAGGGTGCAGGCATTAGTGTTCTGTGGTTTCTTTTGACTTGTAAGACTGCCAGTAATACTGTTGTTTGGCTTGACTGAATTAGTAGTGCTTTTAGTCTGTGGCTTCACTAAAGTGCAGATTTTGTTTGTGTTACTGGAGTTGCAAGGCTGGGTTTCTCTTATTTGTGAGGAGTAAGAACTTGAACTTGGCTTTTTTCCCTGCCAAGCTAGAGTTACTGCAAACTCAGACTGTCTATCCTTTTCTTTACGTAGAGAGCCTTGCTGAACTAGACAGTGCCACAAGTTATCTGAGGGTAAGGATTTAAGCTGTTTTTTTGTAACTGGAAGTCCATCTATAAACAAGTTGGAGATATTAATCACCATCTTTCCAGTACCACCTTCTAGATATTTGCTACGTACCACAAGTATGGCAGTATCCAGCACAATTTCAATAATGCAACAGCTAGCATCAAATATTTTATCTTTGGTTGAACCATTTCCTTGTATACCTGGAGACAATGAGCTATGATTATTTTTGAGCAAAAGATTTTGAGGGTTCCAATTTCTTATAATGTCATTTGCATCAGGGGGTTTTTTGCCTGCCCAAGCTAAAACTGCCACATGTTGAACTGTATAACCCCAGATATCTATGGGCCTATCAACTTCATAAAATACTGTTCCCACAGTCTGAAACTTCTTCAGCTCACTTTTTAAATCTATGGGTTTGGTAATTTTCGCCTGGTTAAAGAAAATGTTTTCCTTGGTGGCCAGTATGAATTTCCCTGCAGCTCTTAAGATAACCATATCACCTTGAACTTTGGCCGGTGAGCATGTCAAACAATCTAATGTGGGTCGTGTAGCAAGTGCTCCATGTTTGACATAATTCTGTAACTCCTGCTGATTACTGAGGCTAGTGGCACTGCTGGTCTGTTGTCTTACTTTATTGGAAAGACTGCTCGTGCTACTGGTTTGTGATCTTCCCTGACTATTGAGGCTGCTGGTGCTACTGGTCTGTGGTCTCACTTTATTATCAAGGCTGGTAGTGCTGCTGGTCTGTGGTCTTGTTTGATTATTGAGGCTGGTGGTGTTACTGGTCTGTGGTTTCACTTTCCTATTAAGGCTAGTGGTGCTGCTTGCTTGTGGTGTCACTTGATTATTAAGGCTGCTGGTCAGTGGTTTCACTTCACTAGCAAGGCTGGTGGCACTTTTGGGCTGTGGTCTCACTTGACTATCGGAGTTGTTAATTTTATCTCTCACAATTTTTTCATCCTGTGTATAGCTGGCATTAATAAGTTCATTAGATTCTGCATTTTTGTGCACTACCTCTTTTTTAAACTTTCCCTCTTTGTTTGCCAGATTTTCATTAATTTCATCCATTGCTATCTGACAGCTTTATTGTTACTTTTTTCATTAATATGACCACATGAATTACCCACCATACACAACGAAGATAAATGAGATTTTATCATCAAGACAGTCCATTTGGCATCTTCACTGTCATGCTCTTGTTTAAGTATATGTGCTTTTAAATTTCCTTTGCAGGTTAAAGATGGACTCTGGCCTTTAGCTGTACTGTATAATTGGTCTCTTGTGAATGGCAGCAATTGTTTGATTCCATCAATACTGAATGTTAGTTTGCCTACATTTTTTGAGATGCTTGGCACAGAATCCACATCACAATATAGTGTATACATACACTTAGATTGTATATAAAGGCCATGAGATTTTCGTTTGTAAGTTTTTCTTTCTTTTAGATTCATGGGCAATGCATTTATGGGTGGCCTTTGTCCAGTCCAAAGACATGTGCATACATATTTCAGAGTACCAACTGCATCTCCTTGTAATAACTTAAATACAGTTGCATACACAGGACTAGAATTATCTTTGTGCAAATGCATCATCTTTGATTTATTTCCATCCACAAAAATAACATCATCACAAACTTCTACATTAACTACATTATCATCAAACTTTAATCTGATATCTCTATCATTTGTGTTCAGTGAACTTACGTCACAAATTAAACCTCGCCCATCAATGAACATATATGAATGCTCGTCATTTGTATCGATACAAACTGTTGGTTTTCTCTCTATCCAGATGACCAAAGCTTGTAAAATTTCTGAGTTGGGAGAAGTAATAGCATCAAACTGAACTCTAGTGCCGTCCGGTACCTCTGATAGTGGAATGGGCTTCTCCCCTCTCCATAATATTCTACAAGTGTATCTTTGATTCCCTAGTACTTGTAAGCCCACATAGACTAGTACAAAGGCTCCTTCCAACTCTGCCAAGATCCATCGATTTCCCAGCACAGTGCATAGCTGCCCAGAGTGCCCATAGAGACAAGTAGATCGGTAGCAACATGGGTAGGGGTTTCTACAAGAGCTGTGCATTCCTAAATCAGACTTTTCAAAGAAAGTTTCATCCTTCTGCTTATTTTCCACCACCTCATACTTAGTGGTTTCTTTTCCACTGTCAGCTAACAAAGTCTGTAGAGCTTCGAGAGTCTGCTTTGGGTCTAATGAGTGTGTTGTCATCTGTGTGTCTGATGATATTGGACGAGTATGTGCTGAAGACAGTGCAGTCAGAAGGGTGTCTAGTGGTAGTGTATCCACTGCTGCTGGTGGTGGTGGTAGTGTGTCCACTGGTGGTGGTGGTAGTAGTGTGTCCCCTGCTGCTGCTGGTAGTAGTGTGTCCCCTGCTGCTGCTGCTGCTGCTGCTGGTGGTAGTGTGTCCCCTGCTAGTGGTGGTGGTGGTGGTAGTGTGTCCCCTGCTAGTGGTGGTGGTGGTGGTAGTGTGTCCCCTGCTAGTAGTGGTGGTGGTGGTAGTGTGTCCCCTGCTAGTGGTGGTGGTGGTGGTAGTGTGTCCCCTGCTAGTGGTGGTGGTGGTGGTAGTGTGTCCCCTGCTAGTGGTAGTGGTAGTGTGTCCCCTGCTAGTGGTGGTGGTAGTGTATCCCCTGCTGGGGGTGGTGGTAGTGTATCCCCTGCTGGGGGTGGTGGTAGTGTATCCCCTGCTGGGGGTGGTGGTAGTGTATCCCCTGCTGGGGGTGGTGGTAGTGTATCCCCTGCTGGGGGTGGTGGTAGTGTATCCCCTGCTGGGGGTGGTGGTAGTGTATCCCTGCTGGGGGTGGTGGTAGTGTATCCCCTGCTGGGGTGGTGGTAGTGTATCCCCTGCTGGGGGTGGTGGTAGTGTATCCCCTGCTGGGGGTGGTGGTAGTGTATCCCCTGCTGGGGGTGGTGGTAGTGTATCCCCTGCTGGGGGTGGTGGTAGTGTATCCCCTGCTGGGGGTGGTGGTAGTGTATCCCCTGCTGGGGGTGGTGGTAGTGTATCCCTGCTGGGGGTGGTGGTAGTGTATCCCCTGCTGGGGTGGTGGTAGTGTATCCCTGCTGGGGGTGGTGGTAGTGTATCCCTGCTGGGGGTGGTGGTAGTGTATCCCTGCTGGGGTGGTGGTAGTGTATCCCTGCTGGGGGTGGTGGTAGTGTATCCCCTGCTGGGGTGGTGGTAGTGTATCCCCTGCTGGGGTGGTGGTAGTGTATCCCCTGCTGGGGGTGGTGGTAGTGTATCCCCTGCTGGGGGTGGTGGTATCCTGCGGGTGGTGTAGTGTATCCCCTGCTGGGGGTGGTGGTAGTGTATCCCCTGCTGGGGGTGGTGGTAGTGTATCCCCTGCTGGGGGTGGTGGTAGTGTATCCCCTGCTGGGGGTGGTGGTAGTGTATCCCCTGCTGGGGGTGGTGGTAGTGTATCCCCTGCTGGGGGTGGTGGTGTGTCTGCTGCTACTGGCATTGTCGACTGTGTACTTGATAATAGACGAGTCTGTGCTAAAGAGTGTGGGGTCAGAGGTATATCTGGTGGCAGTGTGTCCACTGCTGGTGGTGATGGTAATATTTCTGTCATTTGTGTATCTGACAATGTTTGCTGAGTCTGTGTTGGTGGCCGGCTCTGATGTGTGGGTGGCAGTGGTGTTCTCAGTTGTGTATCTGCCGTTGCTGGTAGTGGTGGTGTCAACTGAGAGTCTACTGCTGGTGGCAGTAGTGGTGGTATCAGCTGTGTGTTTGCTAGTGATGTTTGCAGTGATTCTGTTGCTGCTGCTGGTAGTGGTAGTATCAGCTCCAAGTCTGCTGCTGCTGGTTGAGTTAGCTGCATGTCTTCTGGTGTTGGTGGTATCAGCTGGGTGTCTTCTGCTGCAGCTGGTGGGAGTGGTGATGTCAGCTGTTCGTGGGACAGTGATGCGGGTGGCATTGTCAGCTGTATATCTAGTGGTTGTGGTCTCCGTTGTGTGTTTGGTGGTGATAGTGTTGTGAGCTGTATGTGTGCTGCTGATGATGTTTTTACATGTGCAATGGGTGATGATTCTTGCTGGGTTTCTAGGGGTGATAATGATGGTGTCAGCTGTTTGTCTGGTGATGATAGTGAGGTCAGATATACATTTCCTGGTGATGGTGTCAGATACAAGTCTCCAGGTGATGTTGGTTGTGGTGGTGTCATGTATATGTCTCCAAGTGATGGTGGTTGTAGTGTCAGATACAAATTTGGTGGCAGGATCTGCTGTGCTGAAGTTGTTGTTGTCTTTATCTGTGTGTCTGGTAGAGTTTGTGCTGAGTTTGTCACCGATGGGAGCGGCGACATTGTGAGCTCTAGTGTTTGTGATGTCATCCTGCTTTTATCTAGTGGTTGTGATATCCTGTTTATGTTTGGTAGTTGTAATGTCATTTTGTCTGTGTTTGATGGTTGTGATGTTATCATGTGCGAGTCTGGTGATTGTGATGTTATCATGTGTGAGGCTGGTGTTTGTGATGTCACTGTGAGCTGTGACGACATGTGTGCGTCATGTGGGTCTGGTGTCATCCTACTAGTGTGTGATGACAGTGATGTTGCTGGCTGAACGTCCAGAGATACTGTCATTTGTGCATCTGATGATGTTGCTGGTTTAAGCAGTGACATAGTTGTCCTGGAGGAGGATTGTGTGGATATTGGCATTTCAGTCAGCGAGGCAAGATACCACTCTTTCTGGGTTATCTCTGCTTGCTCTGTATTACCACCCTTTGAACACCTGGGGTCTTCCGGGAAATGATAATCCAAAGATCCATAATAACTTTGACCTTGAGTGCAACTGACAGGCACATTTTGCTTGTGTGCCGAGCCTGCTGTAGATTCATCATGTCCCTGCGACACAGACGGTAAGGGTGTAGTATCCTCTCCCACCTGGAATTGATTAGTATGTTCGAGCAGGGTAGCTCCGGCTGGGTCACTACAGGTCTTGTTTACCACCTCTGCCATGCCCTGTTGCTGCTCCCCGGGTCCACGGCTTACCAGGCCACGAATCCATTTGAACATGGCCACTGGAGGTATTGAGAACACATTTTATTATTGTAGCACCATCAAAGCCTACCTCTAGAATTTACCTGTTATAGATTGACATGAAAATAGTGACTGTAAACATTTATTAAGACAGAATTAGTTTGCACAGCACGTTTATTTAAATTACTTAAAAAATCTGCTGGGCAGGCGAAAAGTCTGAAAATTCCAATTACTGTTATTGTTGCTTGCACTCGTGTCACGATTTCACGAGAAGTGAATCTCTGATTAGCCATATCTGGACCAATATAATAGCTCTCAAAGCAGGGATAATAGCAGATAACACTACCCCACCTTTCTCATAACCAAATTAACTCTGTGGCACTTGAGGTTTGCTCAAGGCAAATTAAATTCCCTTAAGGAAAAGGAAAGAAGATGTAAACT